>CAUYQG010068346.1:0-27122 GCA_963574415.1 Tarsius wallacei
TTGCTGGGTTGTATGGAAGGTCAATTTCCAGTTCTTTTAGGAATTGCCACATGGTTTTCCACAGAGGTTAAACTAGTTTGCATTCCCACCAACAGTGTAGAAGCATTTCCTTTCCTCCACAACTTTTTCTTTTCTTCTTTCCCTTCTTCCCTCTCTCCCTCCCTCTCTCTTAATTCAGACCATTCCCTCCCCCTCTCTTTCCTTCTCTTCCTTTCTAGCTTGTTTGCATTTCTTGATATCTTCATGAATATTTCATCTTTAAACTATTTGAGCGATTTCAATTGGTTGAGTATCCCTTTATCATTTTGTACAATATTTTAAATAATTGAGGCTTGTCATTACCTTTGTAATAAATACCTAATTTCTATCATCTTGTTTTATATTTTTCATTTTCTCTGTTCACACAATGTTTTCCTTCATTTCTGTCTTTTGCTATAGGCTTGTATGTACTTTAGCTATTTTCCTACTGGTGATTTGGAAGGAATATGAGTCAGAAGTTACCTTTATAACTCTGAATAATTCACTTATTCCTCAATGTGTTCACTTTAGCTCTCAACACTGTCTGTTCTCATATCTCCTGCTACTTGGCCATTTACCTTCTAGTTTCCAGATTTGTGAACATATCATTTTTTGTAAACCTGACTTATACTTCATTTAATATTATTTTTACACTTTCTTGCTCTTATTTCAAGAAATGCACTTGGCTCCATTTTTAAACAATAATCATGGGAACTTTATGACTAATTACTATTTAAATAATCGTATTTACCTCTGGATCTTTAATACCATAAGTTTCCTAGTAGTAACTTTTATATTTGGCCAAATTTTCTGTTTGTCAAAATAAACTTTCTGGTATTATATTTAGAAAGAGCACTATGGTAACTTATGTTCTGAATAACTGCACGTTTGATATTGGTTTTACATCTGAGTAACCACACTGCCTGGTAAACATTCTTAGCTAACATTTTTTTTTTCTCCTCAATGCCTGTAGATGATGTCACATTGCCAACTCTCAGCTAAAATTGATTAAAAGGTGTCTGAGAGCAGAATGATTGTTTTCATTTTTTCTTGTAAGTAAACTCCTTCTTCTTCCTTCATGGCTTGTGAGAATCTTTCTTTATCCCAATTTCAACCAACTCACTAAGGTATGTCTCAGCCAGGTCTATTAATTTTTCTTAGAGTATAGTGAGTACTTTCTCTACAGAGATTGAACTTTTGATCCAGATACGTTTTTCCATACTCTTTTCTGCAATTATTTGCTCAAATTCTTTTATCTTCAAAATGCAATATTTATATATATTCAATCAATGCAATCTTCCATGTTAATAATATCTTATCTATTATTGCTTAGTTTCTGGTTCTGTAGTCAACATTGTGTGTGCTATTTTCTCCACTCCGCCCTCCTTATTTTTCTCAACTATTTAAATATGCTAATTCTACTGATTGAAGTCTCTCTTGTTATTTTAAAAAGAAAAGTACAGAGTTACCATGATATTCCTTGTTGTTTTTGTGTTTTTATACTTCACTTCTGAATCTGGGCAATTCCATCTATTCCTATTAATTGTCCCAAAATAGTGTTGATGATTTGTCTCTGATTTCTCCTCCTTGTTTTAACAGATGCTGTTGGAATCTTCTCTGTAATCTTCATACTGGTTGCTTTATTTGGTTATTCAGCTGCTTGAAGGAGGATGTGAGCAGGGCCAGAGACAAAGACAGCTGCATTCTGGGTTTGTTATTTCTGCCCACTTTCCTCATCAGTTGGCTCCCTTGCCCAGGATCACATTTGAATTTGATCATTCTTCAGCGTTAGCACAAGCAGCCTACCTTAGCAAGACAGCCATTGTGTGTCACAAAACTCTCTTTAGCTGGACCTGTGTAAAGTTTCTTTTTGCAGCTACAAAGTTTATCCCTTCATTTCTTTTTCTCCATCCCTCTTCTGGCTCAGCTTTTCCTTCACGCCACCCCTCCTGATTATGAAGCTGAATCTGCAAACCAAAATAGCATAGCCGCCCTGCTCCTCTTCAACCCCACTGCACCTGCAAATGGCTGGGGGTGGGGTGTGGGTCATAAGCTGGGATTTTCTTGTTTCTCCTAGGAGCTACCCAAAGATTAGCTCCCAGGACTTCCATCTCCGACACAGAAGATGCTAGCAGGACCACCTAGAAATGTATTGCCTGCGTCTTATACACTGTACCTTGCTATATATTCAAGAGTGCATAAATTAAATGTTAGCATTTACTCTCTTGTGCCTAAGTAAAATAACACTCGTTATTTTAAATCACATATTATGATTTAATGGTGTAACCTATTCTTTCCTTACTCTTAGAATAAATGCAAAATTTTTATCTAAGGTTATCCTTATGACAATTTGTTCTCACCATATTTCCTAGCAACCTTTTTTCAACTATGCAAATGCAATCTTGATTTTCTAAAATGAAAAAAAAGTTAGACTTGACAGTTACAAACCACCGACCTTGATGTGACTTTAAAGCAGCAAAGGGAGCAGGGAATCGCACAGCATGAGAAGTACTTTCTCCAAAAAAATCTTTTGATAATTCCTTCTCCTACCACACGTCTTTCCCCCTTAAGAAGCTGAGGAGTTACAAAACCAAGTTCTCAGTAATTTTCTCTTATAGTCTTTGATAATTTTATTTGATAAAAATTGCAGAACTTTTTACATACTTACTTTGATATCTGATTTGGTATTTGCAACTCAGTTCAAATCAAGTCAAGAATAGTTGCGCTTACCCTGTTGGAAGAACCATTAGGTTCCACTTCTACAAACACTAAAATTACTACACTGCTTTGAGGATAATTCCCATCATGATAGACAGAGGAGACCAGGAACAAGGGGAGAGCCTAGTACGTCAGCACTTCAGCAAAGCATATGGCCCAGTCTCTTCAAGATCCCTGAGTAAATCACAAGGAAATGTGGGGGAAAATGAGATGAGATGGCAGGCTTTAGAACTGCTTAAATAATTGTATCTAGAGGTGCTGACAATTGATAGATGATAATCTTTCCTAAAAGGAAGATTTTTTTTTAAAAAAAGAAATCCTCTAGGATCTTATATTTTTCTTGATCCTATTCAATATTGATATAACTTCCTGGATTATCATAATATTTTTCAGAAAGCAAAAAAAAAAAATTGATAAAATGATGAATACTGCAAACAAACTGTACTGACCTATGATCTATGGCCAAAAAACATCATAGGTATGAGATGTAAAGTGTTATACTTTCACTAAAAAAGCTAACTAAACAGTTATAGAATGTGAGGGGCATGGCTTTGGATCAGAATTAAATGTAGGTTTAAAATTTTTAGCTGTATATATTTGATTCAGCAATATAATGGAAACTTATTTGGTGTTAATACAAGTACAATAGAAAGCCCAACCTCAGGATCTAGGCCATTTGATCTAGATTAATTGGACACATCTGGTGTTTTCTGGAACTTGGGTGGATGGGTGGGTGGGTAGGAATTGTGCCAATCATTTTTTTTTTTCATAAAAATTGAAAATGTTGATTGCATATTTATGAAGTACTTGTATATAATTGCCAATATTTGGGGCCCTATTTAGGAACCACAGTCACCCTTTAACCTTCCAGGAAATGGATGGTGTGACCCACTGCACGAACAGAGTTTCACCAAAATATTTAAAAGACTTAAAGGTATACAAGCTTGTTTTGTAAATAATGGGTTTCCATCAGGATCCATACATGATGCAATTTAACACATGCTCTCAGTTTGCCTGCTGCCCACCCCTCCTCCCCTAAATGTGGATTCCTGTGGAAGAACATAGAAAAGTGTTGCAAATGACATATTATGGGATGAATTGTATCTTCCCAAAATTTATATACCGAAGTCCCAATCCCCAGTGTCACAGAATGCGACTGCATTTGGAGACACTGTGACAAATACTTTAAAGAGGGCTTTAAAAAGTTAAAATGAGGTCATTTGGGTGAGTCCTAAGGCAGTATGACTGGTACCCTGGCAAAAAGAGGGAATTAGGACATAGTCATACATGGAGGGAAGATCATGTTAAGACACAGGGGAAGACAGAAGAGGCATCTTCAAGTCAAAGAGCAAGGCCTCAGACGAAATCAAGTCTGCCGATGCCCTGATCACTGACTTCTAGTCTCCAGAATTGAAGAAAATAAATTTCTGTTGTTTAAACCATTCAGTCTGTGGTACTTTCTTATAGCAGCCCTAGCGAACAAATACAGGGCAGTTTTGTAAGTCGTAAGAAATATACAAGTAACACCACTGTGGCCTAGTAACACAACGTGGACTAGAGAACACCCTTCCTACTACAAAGTAGTCAAAGATTGGGAGGTAGCTAATTTTATATGGGTGGGAAGTGAGATCAGTGAATAACATCACCACAGGGTCCTTAGGATTCACATGACTAAAATTGGGAGTGACACAGAATGATGTCATATGGTTTCCCATATGTTTGTAGATATGCTCTATCTTGCTATACTGAAGGATTCCTTGTAGACTTTTTAAAAAATCCCTCAAATCAGATATGTCTTGCTTGCTAGGTTTGTTTCCCTTTAAGCACTCTCTATTCTAGTTTCAGCTAAATCATTAAGCAAAAAATTCTTCCCAAGTTTCTGCTCAAGTTATTGCTATAAGAAGCATCAGTGACCAAAAAGGGCTAGGAAGCCATCACAAGAGATGATGGCTGAGGCGAGTGAGAACAGAAAGTTAATATAATAAAACAATTTAAGCTAAACTGCCACTAGGTCTAATTGCTGTAATTCTCAGATTAAAATTAATATAGTTGATAATTTCAGAATTTGATGCAACATGCGAAGGTAATAATTATTTATATTATTTACCACATGCTAATAAAGTTCTAGATTTAAAAGATGTATTTAAAATATGTATTTAATGAAAGTTCTATTTTATTTTACTTCTTCAAAATTATTATAACAGATATTGGATAAATAAGCACTCTCATAAACATTTGAAGTGCCTATGAAAAGCTATAGAGCGATGTTCCATGATTTTAAACATAATTATTTTTATACAAATAGTGTTATAAAACATATTCTGTTTGTGGCTTCAGAAAACCAACTAGCCTAATTTATTTTTACATGTTAATGAAATGGTAAAGCAAAAAATAAGCAAAGGAATGAAATTTTAAGAAATACATTACAAAGAAAGCAAAACAAAATGAAAAAAATTAGTTATGACTAGTCACCTATCTAATTTAAAAATGAATAGCAATTAGACAGATGACTATTCATAACTGGCTACTGGGTGACAGAGTGAGACTCTAACTCAAAAAAAGAAGGAAAAAAAGGAATAAAAATACTCAATGTGATGAAAAGGCTTTCTCATATACTTCTGACAGACACAAGTCCATTTGGAAATTAATTTCACACTCTATGTCTTTAAAATGTTCATGCTCTTTTAAACAACAGACCCCTTCTAGCAGAAATATGGTCAAATTGTTACTTAAAAATGTCAAACATTGAAAAAAATAGAAATGCTAAAACACAAAATAAATTACTAACATCCATAAACTAAATTATTACTTGGTCATTAAAAGAGTATTTTTGAATAATATTTCATGGAAATACCTAGAATCAAATGTTAATTTGAAATACTATATGTATATAACAAATAAGTGCTTTCAAAATAGTAAAACGTGGACACATATTTTTATTATTTGGTACTAGAATTGTTAGTTTATATGTTTTGTTTTTTTATAACATTATTTTTCAAATTGCCTACCCCACAAGCACATTAATTTTGTATTCAAAAATATTTGGAGGATTGCCTGGGCCCAGGAGTTGGAGGCTGAGGTGATCTGTGGAACGACCTGGGCAGCAGAGTGGGTCCCTGACTCAAAAAGAAAATAAAAAATGATTTTATAGTTGCATTCATTGCCATGACCTGCCTAAAATCATCTTTACAAATAAAATACCTGGACTATCAAACAATAAATATTTGTCCAAATAAAGCACAGAGTATACACACATAGCAAAGTAATTTTGAAAAAGCATGAAAAATTATGAGTTTTTTTGTTTTGTTTTTGCATTCTTGGGGGATTGAAATTCTTATGAAACATCCAACTTGTAAGAAAAAAACGTCTTCTCTTTACTTTGTTTTCTGAGTGATAGGGAGAAATTTGCACCAGACATTGGTCAGAAATAAACCATAGGTTATTAATTCAAAAGTTCAAATGTGACCTTTCATTAATATAAATGTTGATGCTCTTATCATAATAAAAATCACTATCTACCTGTATTTTCTATTAACCAGTTATTACAATACTTCTAGTGATTTTTAAAATTCTTCATGAAATGGTAAAATTTTGCAGTATCTGTAGTTATTGATGGCAATGAAAAATACTTTCCAAGACGTAAACGGCATACAAAATAAAGGAAACATGTACTAAATTCTTTTTCATATTTCAGTGAAAATTAAGATGCAATCTGTAAAATGAAGGGTTGTGAAAAGCATAGTCTTTATTACTCTCTTCAAATTCTGTGATTTGCTGCTATTTTTATATTAGTAAGGTTACTATTGAACAATGCAAGAACAATTGGCACTAACTAAAAAGACATAGATTAATAGTCCCAGCTGTGTCAAAAATGCATCATCTGACTTTAAATCACTTAATTTTTCTGGTAAAAGGATCTACATTATTTAATAGATACTTCTGGATTTAACAGTCTATAATTATCATGGATATATTTTAATGTGAAAAGTATGATGGCAACATCAATGTAAATTAAAAATAGATGCTGTACAATTTTGAAGTAAAATATAACATTGAATATTTAAGATGTCCCCAACTTTTCTTAAATAAAACTCTGAGTTTTTTCATTCAGTATTAGTTTCCTTTTCTTTTTTTGTTTCAGTTAGAGTCTCTGTCGCCCAGGCTGGAGTGCAGTGGCACACTCATGGCCACCCCAGTGTTGACCTGCTAGTCTCCAGCGATCCTTCTGCCTCAGTCTTCCAAGTAGTCAGAATTACAGGTGTCCAGCTAATTTTTTATTTACTGTAGAGTTGAGGTCTCGCCAAGTTGCCCGGGCTGGTCTCGAACCACGGCTCAGGTAATCCACTCGCCTCGGCCTCCCAAAGTGCTGGGATTACAGACTGAGCCATTGAGACTGGCCTATTTTTAAACAAATACTGTGAAGCATAAGAAATGGTTTACTCGTCATAAATAAGACAAAACTGTGATGCTGAGATCTCCATAGGGCAAGAGAACTCATGTCCCTTTTGTAACTATTATTCAAATATTGCCATAGAACTAATTTATTGTCATAAAATTAATTCTGTTTAAGAAGAATTTTAAAACATATTTTATATTTATTCTGATAGTTGTCTATTCACTAAACATTTGTTTTTACTGTTTTCCAAAGCAAATCAGTGGCCTTAATGAATGCAGAAATGCTCAATTCGGAGTTGGAAAGAGAAGGAACATTAAATTAGATCTGACGTAGCATAAATATTCCCTCCTCCCCATGGAGTTAATGTGATTAAAGAATATTCCAGTTCCAAGTAAGAGGGAGAAGAGATGCATTTTCTGCTGCCTGTTTGCTTCCAAGTCGGTTCATTGTTTTAAGAGAAAATGAAGACATGCTACTAAATATTGAGTATTTAAGGAAATATTTGCTGATTGTCTAGTCTAGTTGTGTACTGCACTGATTTGAAAACTGAGCTTAATACAAACAGATCTGTATTCACTAATAAAACACTAATAAAGGGATCTGTATTCACTAATAAAACACTAATAAAAACATAAATGATGATAGAGAATGGAAAGAAAGTATAAATGCTATCCTGGGAAAGCTAGAGGAAGGAAGAGAGGGCGAGCCCTGATAATATAGGGAAAGGTAGACAAAGACAATTCCCTAAGAGGACAGACTGAGTGAAAGAATGGTTATGAAGTTGAGGTGTCTAATGGAGACAAAAGTGAGAAAAACTAGAATTAGTTCAGAGACTTTGAAATAGGGTAAATGAAGAACAGTGATTTTTAACAAAAAAATGTATACAGTCACATGTTATTTAAAGTAAGGTGCAAGTAATATGCTCTAATCAAGTATGGAGAGGAAAAAAAAACACCCCATAAGGTGCTGATTCCTGATGATAATAATCTGTATTCTAGAACATGGCTACTTTGCACTGATCATATTTGTGTAAACGTGATTGATGGAATCCATATGGGACAGCATAATCTGATCTAGCGTTATCAAGTGCTCAGCAGGGTCAGGGGAGTTGTGTCTACCCTCTGCTTTGGGGCCGTGTTTATGGATGCTCCAGGCCTTGTTAGCTTCTAGTTGAACACAGTCTTTCTGACCCGTTTCTTCCAGGACGTCCCTCACTGTTCCTATCAGCATGATCTGTCAGCTGCTTTGGTTCCACATCAATCATCATACATGGCTTCCAGTGGTGTTCCAATGCACATCTTTAGGAATTCTTTGAGAGGAGTTATATATATGTGTGTATACACACACACACACACACACACACACACATATACATAACTTCATTCTTGTAGCATTAAACACTACTCTAGTTTTTTTTTTTTTTTTTTTTTTTCAGAAAAAGCAACTTCTGTTGTATCAGGTAACTCTATGAAATTACTTCAAACATACATGATACATTGGTAACAAAATATATCATTATATGATTTTAGAAAACATCATGTGGTCCTTGGCAAAAAATTGACAAATTTTGTCAATGAAAAGATTAATGAATTAATTTTTAAAAGAATTTAGAATCTCAGATGTTTACATCAACCTAGTACTGATGATTGAGTGGTCATCAATCATTTTCCTTCATGGCCATTCTCATCTGGGTTTAGCTTTTAAGAATTTTCACGCTCAAACCTGGGCACAGTGACTCATGGCTGTAATCCAGCACTTTGCCAGGCCAAGGAGACAGGAGGGCCTAAGCCCTGGAGGCCGAAGCTGCAGTGAGCCATGATTGTACCACTCTACTCCAGCCTGGGTGACAAAATGAGACCTCTATTCACAAAAAACAAAACTTCATGTTCAAATGGCATTTTTTTAAACCTACCTTCCAAAATAACAATATGCTACAATGACCTCCAAATATGAGTTATTAATCTGTTTAGGTCTAAGATACAGTGCCATGTTCTCCTGGCTTGGAAATTTCTCTGTCCTTGAATCATGCAGAGGACATTGTGGTACTTACCACTCCTTAGTCTACATGTTATTTATCTCTGTATTTGTCTTACTTCTCCTACTAAATTTCAAGCTTCATGAGAGCATAGTATTTATCTGGCTTTTTTTTTAAATCTTCTGCAGTGCCTAGCATGGTGTGACTCATAGGGGAGACACTCAATAAGTATTTATAAGAGATGGTGTTAACACGTGCAAATGTTTTTCTGAGATGATTGATATTACGCAGTATACACTAAATCCAGTGATACTATTCCTCAGGGAAATTCAGTCCAATTTAAAAGCATTACTTTTGAAATGGCAATTTTATTACAATAAAATTTTGCATAATGCTGCTGTAAGCAAAAGGATTGTTTAAAAGGTAACAGCCATAGAATTCTATTGTTAATGTCATGAACTGTATTTAAATTAATTATATATTTCCATTACCAGTGTTAAGAGTAACAAAGCTTCTATTCATATCGCATATCATTAAAATCATCTAGCTTCAGAAAAACTGTTTTTTAAATGGTTATTTTCGCTTCAGTAATGGACAGCACAAAATATGTAAACTAAACAGCATTTTGCAGTTTTAATTTTGCAAATGTTCTAAATTCTTCTCTGTTTCCATACTTAAGATTTTTACACAAAAAGTATCAACATCATCATTTTGTATTGCTACATATTGAAGGAATTGTTCTGTAAAAGCCAACTGAGTTTGTATGCAGTAAAAGTCAAACACATCAGACTGAGGGTCATGGGACGGTTTGATGGTAGCAATATACTTTGCCCCAATTGTATTCTAGCCAACTGCAGAAAACTGAGCATTTTTGCCTCTGCAGTTTATCCAAAATGATTCATTGTTAAGGCACACTGCCACTCTACATTATTGTTTTAAGATTTCTCTTTAAAAGGATCTCATGGATTAAATAAGCATCCTTTTTTTCCAAAGCATATGTTTACAATGACCTTGTCACACCAGTGAGGAAGCATCACCATATGGCTGCACTAAATGAGGCTAGACTTTAGACAATGGGCTTCCGAAACTGGGAACACCAGGGAAAGAGGGGAGAGGGGGTAGCCATCCTTTCTATTTTAGCCCTGGAAGAGGAGAGGCATCTTAGGTGATTATGTCTATGAAGAAAGAGAAAGAATGAAAATTTAGGATGTTTTGATTTGGTATGTGTGTCAGGTAGGATACGGAAAGTAAATGAGACTTTGAATAAAAAGTCACTTTGAACTTTAAAAGAGTCTGACCTTGAACAAAATGAAAAATGGCAAAGAATTCTTCAGGGATAAAAATGAAAGCGGTGGGAAATTATGAAAGAAATATAGAACATTATGCTGTCCACATTTTTGCAAATTTTATTCCCCTTTGTCTTAAAATGTACGTTTTATGAACAATACCTGCCTTTAATAAACATGAACATTTTATGCTATTAGACACCCCATTTGGGAGATCATCTAATAAAAACTGAACTGATGAAAAACAAGAAGGTATTTGTCTTTTATTCTCTTTGCGTTGGGAGCTGCTCGTTTTGTATTCTGAAACTAGCCGCTTCGTGTTAATGGATGATAAATACTCTTGATAATTAAAAGCAAATGTTTTGAGCACTTGCTGCACACATGCATGGTAACAAGATTGTGAGGCAATGCCGCTTCTGGGTTCATATGAAATACTCAGTTCTCTAAGTCTTCAGGTAGCATTCTGTGTCAGCACTATAGAGATTACCTCCCATAACTTCCTGTTTCTAAACTGCCTTGAGTACCATTTTTTTTCCCCCAGGATTTGACTTATAGAAACTAGTTGAAATATATAAGGTTAGGATTGACTGAGATATTTAAATTCTAGATAAAAATGTGAAAAGGTATTCATATTGCTCAGATTCAAGGCCAAAGTCTGCCACTAACGCAATTTCCAGGGCAAAAATGGTGAGCGTCACTGGAGGGGACCATTTGGCTGGGATGCTCAGAGCTGGAGGCTCTGCATGGAGTGAGGCAGCAGTCCTGGCAGGTGGGAAAAAGCAGCCTTTTTCCATGCCTCTACTGACCTATGAAATGGCATACATCCAGGACAAGCTTCCCCGCTGTGAGTCCCACAGAAATATAAAAATGTCGGTCCGAGTATTTCCCTTTGTCAGAAATGTAATTTCTGCAATTCCTATTTTTTATTTAGCCACTTTCTCCTAAAGTAAAACCTGTGAAATATACAATATGTATTCTTATGCCTGACACTTACTGTGGGGCCATTTATCAGTACGAAGACAGATCTTCTTCATATTGTTTTCCCTTTCAAATCCTGGCTTATTTCTTCCAAGTCACAAATTATAGATTTAAACTAAAGTTTCCTAGTATGCTTGTAATTCATACACTGACATTTTATTTTACTCTTACTCAGTTAATTTCCTATAGAGAGGTTAATGTCCCCAGTTCTGTTTTGTATTCCAAAGAAAACTGAAGATAATTCAAACATCATTATTTTAGAGAATATTTAAATATAGGACAATTATATTTGATTGCAGACATTTAAGAAAAAAAGCACAAGTTGAACTTTGTCAGCACACTCATCAGAAATACAGTGTATCACCTAATTTTTTAATATTTCATTTTTGAAAAACTGTGAAGTGCTATACGTGGGTGAAATGTTATTATCATAGTTATTATAGACAAAGGTATTTGTGTTCCTTAAGTCCCACTCCAAAATTACACAGCCGTAAATCAATTTAATAAAATATTGAAATTTTTATTTATAGTCCATTATTTTCTAACGGATTTTCTGGACCTTTTCTGACATTCACTTAAACCTAGGATATACCTGACAATGTTTTACTTTCACTATCATGCAGGGGTTTCAGAAAATAATTTCCTAGATGTTATATAAGTCTATACAGGCAACTTAGAAAATTTGAGGACTATCAGAAACTAAGGTATTAAAAAAGGACAACTCTTAAGCTTGTGTAGTCTTCTGCAAAATAGGTAAAACATCATGGAATTTGGAGACAGAGACTTGAGTTGAAGTCTGCTTTCTACATACTTGGGCAAGCAGTAAGGTATTCAGAATAATAGGTTAGTACATGCAGCAGGCACTGGGTTAAGCACTTTATAGGCAAGTTCTCCAAAACGCTCACAGTAGCCTTTTAGGCGACTACTGTTATCCCTGTTTTGCAGTTCAGGAAACTGAGAATCAGAAAGGTTGAATAACCTGTGTAAGGTTATGAGATCCAGGAACTGGCAGAACCCTTTTTAAACCTAAGAGCCCTAAGCACCAGGTTAGTTTCAGGAGTCTCACTTTCCACTCTGAGAGTTTTAGTTACTTCCCAGTGTTGTTTGAGACTCAATGAGCATAGGTCGTAGGAAAGATTTTGTTAATGGTAAACCGGTTGTTACTTAAGTAATGTCAAAAAAAGATCCTTCCGGGTCTGTGATTCTGATTTTGTTGTTGAACTAAATCTGAACTACAGCTTTTACAATGTGCAGGATTACTTTTCCATAGGACTAGAGATTTTCAAACTTGGTTTCAATTATTTTAATGAGGCATACCTAGAGACTCTTTGAAAGAAAGCGTGGTCATGGATAAGTTTGTTTTTCTTTAATAGTCTCTAAACTCCAGAACAATTACACTTGATCTGTAGATTCACAGCTTGTATGGTAATTAAAATTTATATTTATACATATTTACTGAGGTTTCCTACAATTTATACACTACACACTATGCTACACACTATGCAAACTTTGCCCTCAATAAGCTTATAGTCTACTGATGTACAACTTCTGGATAATTAGTTAATTGCCATTTTAGCGTTATTTTATTTGAATGTAACAGCAAACACTTTATATAGAAATACGTATAAAACTTTTAAGGAACGCCAATATTGTTAGCTGTGAAGCATAAGGTATGTTTTTAAAAAGGAATTTATTGAATTTCTGCCATTTTTCAAATAATAATCCATGTAAATGGAATAGTAAAGTTATTTTTAAATTGCAATCATTCAGAACAAGCCATTATTGAGCACCTATGGAAGTTTACATTTCTCATAATATACAAAATAATACATAACGCACTCCTGCACACAGGACAGACATTTCTAACTCAATCAGCTCCATAATGAATCCACAATATTGCTTCAGGACCTCTGATTCCACATGTATTTTCTGATGAATAGCAACACCTTTCACTATATTCTAGTTCACAATCCTAAAGATCCCTTCTTTCTCACCTCCATCAACCATAAAATGCATTTTATGGTGTATTTCTGAGACTGAGTGAATGATACAAATCACTATTTCAGTGATTACTGTGGTTATAGTAACCCTAAGAGGACAATGTCTAAACACTGTATATGCTGTATTTTAATGCACATCGCTTTAAATGTTTCCAGTTAAAGACAAGGCAAGAAGTTTTTCCTCTGAAGTTATAATTTAAGCTCCTGGAACCAAAAGAGGTCAACGATTCACACAGCCAGTGAGCAATCAGCCGGGACCCAAATCCAGGTCTGGCTCTCCAGGCTCTGCTCTGCTTCTAGACCAGAGAGCTAGATTTGGAGGGATGGGAATGTTCCTACAAATGAAAAGAAAGTGGGGAAAAAAAAAACATTCAAAGCAGTGTGACTGTTTTTGAAACTGGGAAAATACAAATGACAGACACGATCGAAAAAGAGGTTCTTCTGTGCTGATGAGGTGGGGAGCCAGCTAAAACTCCAGACCGAAGAGAACCCAAAATGATGAGAAGTGACAAGACTTGAGAGAGGAGAGGGACTTTATTTGTTTCATTATCCTTTCCTGTGTCTTGTCTTAATTCTTTAAGTTGATACTGCATACCCATGCCAGAATTATAGTCCTTGAAGTCTACTTTTCACAATACCAATCCCCTGCTCAAACAAATTCAGACTCTTCTTTTCTTGTCTTTTAAGGTACCAACTTTAGAATTAGGCCTCCCCGTTTTCCTTCCCTCTCACTCAACGCAAATCCAACGAGATGTTCTATCATGCCACCTCATCTCATTTTCTATGTTAGGGTTTTCGCTTGCTCTGTCCAATCCTTTTTTATACCTTTCTCCTACCTCCCTATTTATTCAAGGCTAAATCCCATTGTATTAAGCTTTATATTTATAATAAAGTCTGGCCTCTTCTGATACTACTACTTTGGGAATTATTATACAATGCATATCACCTTTTAATTTAACACTTACTCATCACGTTATTTCATAAGTTACTTCTGTCCTTCCAGCTCATGATAGGCTTTTTAAGGTCCAATATCACGTTTAATGTTCCTTTTCAACAACATTCATGCCACAATGAAGAAAGCAAGACAGTTGCCAAGTGAGCATTCAATTAATTAAAGTGACAATTGAACAGTTAGGAAACTGCATTTTAACAAGGGCAAATAATTTGGTAACAAACACACAGATGCATAAAGCATATAAAATATGGAAGTGATAAGTAGTCTGGTGTCTGTGAGACAATGTGAGTGACTCAGATTCACAGCTGTTGGATCTAATCTTGGGTTGCCAAAGGATTTTGTTTTATTTAATTGCTCATTTCTCTCCATGCAAATTCTGACATCAGTCCACTTTTACTTTATTAATCAGATTAGTCTGATCAATGCACAATGTTTTTCTTCAGCTTGTTATCTCAGTTTTATATGAGACAGTCAAGCTATCCTTTGGCCCTATGTGAAGAGAAAAGAGAAAACACATTTTGAAGTAAATTATAAATATATGAAGAAACCCAAGCAGGGATGGTTGCCTCTGTCCAATGTAATCACAGCTTTTTCACATTGCATTGAGATTTTCAGTGGTCTTCACTAGACTGTATGCTACTTGGCAGCAAAGAGGTCTGTGTACCCTGAGTAGAATATTGCTTGGCACTCTAGGCATAGCAATATTATCTTTGAAACTAGGTGGAAGTGAGAGGACATAGTAGGTTTAGATGCTTTGTATTAAACAAGATGGGGAGTGGGAATGAGAGTGAATCTTCATCACGATTCCAAATGGAGAGCTGTGATATCCCTGTTCATGGCCAGACATCCTGGCACGATCAACAATTAGGTGAAATAATCCACATGAGATATAAGAACTCAGAAGAAGGATGGAGGGCAACTTGTATGACTGTCCCTTCCACCTGAAGATTCTCATTAGAGGACTCTTAGATTCTAAATGTTGAAGGCAATGTATTTTAATGAGTAATGATTTATGATCCTTTTCTAGCTACCTACTCATATGGGATAGTTCATAAAAATTGTTCTTAATTTTTTAATACTTCCAGTGCCCACCGACAGGCTGCTACATTTAATGCCTTAATTGGTGCTAAAAGATTGAATTAAAATACTAATATATATAAAATCATCAATCCCAAATCCCTCCTTTTTCATATCCATACCTTTAGTTGATACTTAGTGTTATTATGTGCCAGGCATTGAGGCACGAGTCAAGCACTAGGGACAAATTTACTCACAAGTATGGTAGCATCCCAGTCATTCAGGAGCTTACATTCCAGGGGAAAGAGGACGTACGGCTAAATACTAATATGACACAGCAAGGTAAGCCATAGGCGCCCTGGAATTATAGCAAAGGAGACTAAAAACCAGTCTGGGATGGGCAGAAAAAAAGTGACCAGATATCCAAGAGCCGTCGGCTCGCTCATGCGCTACTCTCCTTTCTGCCTAATTGAAAATAAGATATGCTCGGTAAGTTATAGATTTCTTCAGCTGGCAATGACAAATGCCCGTAATAACAAATTTCCTTGGTTCCTTTAATGAGCTAAAGTTAGCAAATATAATGACAATAATTTTAGTTTATTAAACCTGGTATTTTCATTTTAAATTAATTAAAGCATGCAACCAAAGAGATAAAACACGACAAATGCTAAGTGGGCCAGATAGTCTGACAATAAACCATGATATTGACTAAAATGTCTAAAGATTCTCCTAGTTTAGTTGTTCCATTTAGACAGAGCAAGAAAAGCTCAATATTTAGTGGCAAGATCACTGCCTTTTCTTTTATAGAGAGATTATTAATCAGAAAAAAGTACAAATAAATATGCTTTTTGTCAATGTGTACAAATTTGGAAGTATTCAGATTAAAAATGGAAATTCTACATAGTAACACTAAAGAAAAATAATCACTAACAAAATTTTGGTATAGTCTTTTTCAATCTCTTATATTACAGTTCTAATGAAATTGCAATCAAAAGCGTACCTATATTTTTCACTCATCATTATATCGTACATATTTCTCACATGTTAGAAATCTCTGAAGCGTGATGTTTAAGATATATGTATAATATTTATTATGTAGCTACCCTCTCAGATAAACAGCCCATTGGCTACAGTCTAATATTCTTCAAGGACTAGAGTATTTCTATCCCTAAATAGAAAATTTACCTTTGAAATAAATAAAGTATAAAAACATTGAAGTTTTGAAGATAAAATGCTCTTTCAGCAACAGTTCCCTCTCAATAAAAATATTCACGCTTCTTTTATAATCTGTGATGTCATCACTTACATAAAATGAGGCATGTTTCCACACTTCCTTAATGTTTTCCTAATAGTAATCATTACCAAATCTTGTGAAAACAACAAAAATCAAATCATAAAGGCATACATATTAAATATGTACAGAATATAAACGTTTTGATATATGATATATACAACAAATATAGTTATTCATAAAGTTATTCTATATCTGTTTGCTGTTTTTTTGTTTGTAATGAATAAATACATTTTCTAATAACACTGGACAAAAGTATGGACATGAAAGTTCGCAATTCATTATTTAGAAGGGAATGAATAACCAAATCTTGCAAATTATAGGTAGCTATCCTATTGTATTTAACCTGTGGTAGGCTATGTGTGTGTGACCAGCCTGGGCAACATAGTGAGACCTCATCTCTACAAACAAATTTTAGAAATTATCAGGGCATGGTGATTCATGCCTATCATCACAGCTGTTCGAAAAGCTGAGGCAGAAAGATTGCCTGAACCCAGGAAGCTGAGACTACGGTCAGCCATGTCCTTGCCATTCTGCTCCAGCCTGGGTGACAAAGTGAGACCTCAAATCAAAAACAACAGCAACAACAAAAAACAAAAACAAAGGAAAAGAAAATAAAGTAGTTCTTACTATCCTGTAGTCTGTGATTGAATGGCAAGTCACAATTGTGGTATAGATTCTTATTTGTACCAACTAAATTAAATAATTAACATCTGCCAAGAATGTCAACGTTAAATAGGGAGGAATTGTCTGAAATTTAATCCGAAATGGAATACGTTGTGTTCTACCGGGATCTCTACTACTCTGTAAGATTTAATTGCCTTTATATATATTATAATGGTGCTTGATTTTGTTTTCTTTCCTTCCACGAATACCAGCTCTTTTTCAACCTGCTTATTATCATAAAAGATCCGGTTTGCAGTTCTGAAGATATGTGGTTGAGACTGTAAACTAAGTATTTGTTGCTGGAACTATAACAATCCTCGCTGGAAAATAGTGAGTAGAATTACATACAATAATGGGTTCCACAAACAGTGTCTGAAGTAACAAAATAGCATTTCTTGTCTAGAAAATGGTTTCTTTGTGTATTTGGCATGGGAAAGGAACCATGCTTTGCTATACACATGAATGATGAACACTGCTGCTGGAAGTCTTTCTAAAACACAAACATAATTATGCTATACATTGCTTAAAATAATTCTTGCTGTTTCTGCACCAGAACACAGAACAACATCTTTATCCTAGCCTTCAGGGCAATTTACGAGGCCCCTCCCTGACTCTGCAGTGCTGACTCCACCCTCCCTTCTACCCCTCCACCTTTCTACTCCAACTTCTGTCACCCCCCCAACCCATACTTCCTTCTCCAGTCACATTATTGTTCTCTAAAGTTGTCCATGCACGTACGCTTTTCCTACGATGCTGTTTTGTCTGTCTGCCTGAAATACTTTCTGTCTCTTTGCAGCATAGTAGAATCTCACGCATCTCTCAAGGCCCAAGCAGATTGTCACATCATTTCCGGATCTTTCCCCAACACCTTAAGAGCTTAGGAGAATGAGAGGTGAGGGAACAGAAACAGAAGACAGACTGAGGCAAGAGCAACAGCAGTGTTTTCCCATATCATTCCTTGACTAGGATTTCCAAAAATCTGTACAAGATGAACAATGCACCTATCTCTACCTGGATATTGTCCAGGACCGATATGGAAGAACTATACTCCTCTAAAAATTGGTGCTTTTAAAAATCATTCAACTAGCAATATGAGCTCCATAAATCATTATTACATTTTGAGGGCAGCCTTTTTAACATCTGACTAGAACATTTTTTTTTCTCTACCATAACACTGGCTCTTTTGTAAGAAAATAAAATAAAATAAAATAATTTAAATAAAGAAAAAAATACATAAAGAGTCTGTAACAAATTCCTAAACATAAAATTTTTGGCACAAGTCAGAGAACTCTCACAGCTAACGTACTTCCTTAAATAGCGTAGCTGGATCTTAATTAATTTATTCATTCCCCAACTAAATATTGCAAGGTAATGCTTTAATGAACATTTCAAGGCTAGTGATTTTCCTATATTCATGGGGTCAAATGATTCAAACATTTTAATGGTTTTTGGTAAATTGTTCCAAACTGATTTTCAAAAGCTTTGCATCAATTTTAAAGGCTCCTCAGTTATCTTGAGTGACTTAAAATTCTCTTCATCTTTACCATCCAAATTAGCTAATTTGCTACGTAAAACTGTCTATATACTTCTAACTTTTTTCTCTGATTAAGGTTAAAAATACTTTATAGTTTGTTTACTAGCCTTATTTATGCCAATTTGAATGATCTGTTATGAATATTTTGCCCATTCTTTTAAATATGAAGTGTGTGTGTGTGTGTGTGTGTGTGTGTGTGTGTGTGTGTGATCCTTTATCCAACATAACTGCATTGAAATGTTTTCTCAAGACTTCATGGCTGCTATATTTGTTCTAATATTAAAAAATTATAACCATTGCTTTACTAAACTCTGGTGTAGTTATGTGTTTTTTGAGCTATGGCTGCCACCATGTTTTCTAAGCTTTGGTCTCCTCTCCTCCTTTGGAGAGGTGAATCTCCTCTCTCTCTCTCTCTCTTTCTAATTTATGTTCTAAATAAACTATACTTTATAACCTAAAAAAAATTTTACAAGTGGTGTGAAATGGCAGTCTTCAGGAATAATATGGGGAAATTTGATCAATTAATTATTTTTGAATTCACCCTTAACTGCCCATACATACCTAAAAAGTACTGACTCATACTCCGGTATCATCCTATATCTATTCTATATTCCAGTCTATTTTGAATTTTAATGAGCAATATGGAACCATACCGTCAAGAGTCACATAGAATTTAAAATAGTTTATAACTAACTGAATTAAGACTGAAGGTGGTCTTGATGTTTCCAAGTAGATTGAAATTTAAGAGGGAACATAAAATCTCTCATGATAAGTTTTAAAAAACGCTCTTCAGGAAAGTCGTGTGTAACTACTCATGTGGAAAAGAGAGCAGAGTGTGAAGTTTTAATTGACCACAAATTTAACATTGACTGACACAATGATGTAACAGACTAAAACCCAAACAATCTTGAGCTACCCTCTATGTGTAGAATGCCCAAATAATTGGAATTAATATTCTCACCCAGTCACATCATGCCAGTTCATAATCATGAATATCAGGAATGTGGAGTTTTATTCTGTACCGATCATGACAGGAGTGTGGGGGTTAAGATAGGTCATTATATTTTAACAAAATCATAGTAATTTCAGAGGACATTCAGAATTCCAAAACTTGGATGCTACAAATTTTAAAAACTATAGTTTTTAAAGAAATGTTATTTAGCTTGGGGAAGAAAGTACTAAGGGGATGTGTGACATCTGTTTTTAAAAATGTGATGGCTGTGAGTCATATGGACAAGAAACTAGATTTGTTTTGTGTTATTCGATTTGGGCTAAGAATTAGTTATTCCAGATACCCAGTCAAGAAATGGGTTTCCTCCCCATCTCCCTTCCTCCCAACAGTGAATTGGCAAAGAACTATTGAGTATGAAATACTTATGTTCCAGGCACTGTAATAGGCCCTCATGGTAGAGTTTTTAATAGTGTCATCTTTGTTTTCCAGGAACTCACCCACAGTCTAATAGAAATGGGAAATCTCTCTCTTTCTCTCTGTCATCCAAGACACATACAAGATATTGAGAAGGCTAAAAAGGAAATTCAATGATTTAAGCAAAATCTAACCTACATTTGTGTTTATGAGATTTCATCTAGACTTTTAAAATTTATAACCACAGCACCTCTGTACTACTTTCCAAAAGTGATGTGCATAGTTTTCTATGGCAGGTATTCAATATATTATGCATATTATATATATATATTCTACATATATATAGAAATTAAGTACATAAAAACATATGTCCTTGATTTTTCTATATATATTCTATATCTATATAGAATTCTCTATATATTTGTATTCTACACACACACACACACACACACACACACACATACGACATAAAAACAAAAAAATTAATTTTCTAAAAGAAAAACACTTTTACTAAATAATAAATTTTTAATTGAGTTCCTCTTTGTCACAGCAAAGAGAGAAACGTTTTGACTTACAAACTTCCTTATATGAAAGGAAAAGGCACGCAATGTTTTCAGGAGGAAAAAAATCTCTCTTGATACGAAATCGTTGGAACAAAAAGATAAAATCTCTTTAAAACTTGCCTAGGTAAGACTGTATACATAGTTGGAAGTTAAGTAATTAACCAAGAATAACCTAGTGTCAAATAAGGAAGAAATAAAGCGTTATAGAAACTCACAACTTGTTTGTGAAATTTACCACACGAGGTTCAATGTAGAATATCAAGCCTTGAAAAAAATAACATTAGACATTTGACTCTAATTCCTCTTTCTCCAAAGTCTTCTACTTCCATGAGTTTTGAGAAGTGCTGAGGAAGCAGCCAATGTCTGAAGAGATGGGATTCTCTTGAGTATGCTTACTAGTTCACCTGGGCTCCCCAAATGTGTTTCCTTCTACTTTCAAAGTAGTTTGTATCAGCATTTTCAGGTTCTTTTGTCAGAGACACCAAATACTGTAAGCACCTAGAAGTTCTTTTCTATTAGATTTAAATGTATCGAAGTGCAATCTGGTCAGCACAACATATGTGGATTTACATTAACAGTCTCAACTTCTTCCTTTTAGGACTTATTTTCCTCCTACACAGCCCTCAGTTCTAAAAGTTTTTTTGTTTTTTTTCTATTGGGGAATATAGATGAAACATAGGTAAGCAGATAGAAGATACTAGTAATTACAGATTGTGATAAACCAAAGATGATCATTAGGTTGGTAATATGATATAGAGCGACTGGTATTTTAGAGTGGGAGGATTAGGCTAGAGAGTCTAGCCACCAAGGTATTCTGAGGTGGTGATATTTGTCTTAAAGGTTCAGAAAACTCTAGTCAAAGAGATAGCTGGATTGGAGGGCTTCAAGAAAATGAAATGGCAAGTTCAAAGGCATAGGGGAAAGGTGACCAGGGTTGACTCTAGCGTGGTCAACATGGCAAAGAAGTGGGCAAGGGTCAGATCATACAGGACCGTAGCAAAGAGGTGGATTTTATCCTAAGAGAATGAAACCCCACCGGAGGGTTTTAAGTAAGGAAGGAGCAGACTTTGATTTTGAAATTCAGCCCCCTGGCTCCAGTATGTAAAGAAGATGGGGGAAGATCAAGAGCAGAAGCAGAAAGTTAATTATGAAACTATCAAAGCCATATTATTGACATGGATGACAGGTATGGTGGGATAAGAGATGGAGGCAATGAAAATATCTGTGGTGGACTTTGGAGGTAAAAACAAGAGGACTTGGTCAGATGGTGAATGACAATCAGAAGAAAAAGAGAAAAATCCCAAACAGTCATAGAAGGAGTAAGACAGTAGATCAGATATCAAAATTGGAAACATGACCACTAGGGTCTACCAGAAAAACGGTAGGTAAGTGAAGAACAGTAAATAGGAGAAATTCAAAAGACATAAAAGGCAGAATTTCTCCCCAAGCTCGAATTCAGTCAAAAAGGGGAGTCAGGCCAAGCATGGTGACTCACTCCTGTAATTCCGTCACTTTGGGAGGATTGCTTGAGTCCAGGAGTTCCATACCATCTTGTGCAACATAGCAAGACCTCGCCTCGGAAAAAAAAAAAAAAAAGCAAGGAATGGTGGTGCATGACTGTAGTCCTAGCAACCTGGGAGACTGAGATGGAAGGATGGCCAGGAGGTTGAGACTGTGGTGAATGATAATAGTGCCATTGTATGCTAGCCTAGGCAATAAAGTGAGATCCTGACTCAGACAAACAAACAGAAAACAAAATGCACAAATATAGCAGCTCAAAGCACTTATAAAGAAATAGCTCATTCAAATAAATAATGCAGAAAAAAACAAGTAAAGATAAATTCTTAACACACATAAGAAAAAATTTGATATAAATAAATATAATATTTAAAACCATAAGGCTATTAGAAAAATGCAGTATAACATTTTTATAGTTTTAAGGATAGGAACACCTTTATAAGCATAACACAAAACACAGAAGCATAACACAAAATAAGAAAATGGGTAACTTTCAATTTGACTAAAGAGAAATTTGAAATTCAGTCTAGGCAACACAGAAAGACCTCGTCTCTACAAAAAAATTTTTAAAAAATTTAAAAAAAATTTAAAAAAATTAGCTAGGTGTGGTGGTATGCATCTGTAGTACCAGCCACTTGGGAGGCTGAGGCAGGAGAATTGCCTGAACCCAGGAGGTCAAGGCTGAGGTGAGCCCAGAATCGTGTCACCGCACTCCAGCCTTAGTGACAGAGTGAGACCCTGACTAAAAACAAAAACAAAAACAAAAATCTTGAAATATCTGTATGGCAAAAGACATCATAAATAAAGATAGAAGCCAAAGGCAAAGTGGAAAAATATTCACAACATATATGACAAAGGGCTAATTTCTATAGAATATAAAATACTGTTGTAAATAAAGAAAAAAACATTGGCAAAGGAAAAGAAAAGATAGCTCAGGGAGAAAGCACCAGGCCTTATAGGAGAATTTTCTCAGCTTCATAGTTAATCAAAAGTATGCAAATTAAAGCAGCAATTAGTTGTCATCTTTGCCCACCAGGACAAGTGAAGATTCAAGAGACTGATAATGACTAGTGTTGGAAGGTCATAGGCAAACAATTATTCTCACACATATATGGTTCACCATTTTTTTTTTTTTTTAGTTGGAGTCTCATTCCATCACCCAGACTGGAGTGCAGGGGCACGTTCACGGCCACCCCAGCATCGACCTGCTGAGCTCTGGCAAACTTTCCACCTCAGCCTTCCAAGTAGCCAGAACTACAGGCATGCGCTACCATGCCTGGCTAATTTTTTGGTTTATTGTAAAGATGAGATCTCACCATATTGCCCAGGCTGGTTTTGAACTCGCAGGCTCAGGCAATCCTCTTGCCTTGGCCTCCCAAAGTGCTGGGATGACAGGTTAAGCCACCGAGCTTGGTCATGGTTCAACATTAAATAACATTTTTTTAGAAGAAGATATGATAATACCTACTAAAATAAAAAATATACAATATTTGACATGATGACTTTACTCCCAGGAATTGATCCTTGAGGAATAGTCACACAAGTACATAAAGAGTTTTTGATGTTTTGTTTGCACTATCAAAAATGTGGGAACAATAAAAATATGTGTAAATAATCTAAACGTTGATGTCCAGGGGACTGAGTACATTAATCACAGAAACATTATACAATAGCATGTTAAGTAATGGCATAAGAAATTGGACAGTTCTTATACACTGGTGTAATTAAATACTTTCATTTCTAGATATATTTAAAAAAAATTTTGTCTGTTTTTTAATTTTCTTTGTAGATATGAGATCTTGCTGTTTCCCAGGATGGTCTTAAACTCCTGGACTCAAATAGTCCTCTTGCTTTGGCCTCTGTAAGTGTTGGAATTACAGACGTAAAGCACTGAACTTTACTAGATTTCTAGATATATATTAGAAACTTATGTTTATAGTACTCTTTATTACTCTAGGTCTACACAGAAAAAGATAAAAGAAGTCTGGACAGATCTATAGCAAACTGTTTACTCTGTCTCCAAGTGGTAAGATTAAGGACTATTTTGACAATTTAAGACAGATGAATTATTTAAAAGTTCTACAAGTATGCATGTATTTTTAGATAAACATAAAATATAGAAAACACAATACATAATATATTTAATGTTACTGATGAAAATTGCTTATTTTAGAACAAGAATTTAAGCAATAAAAATAAGTAAACACTGATTACGACTTATGGTGTAATTTTTTGCTATATCTGCAGAAATATAATGACTTATTGGAAGAACGTATAAATCTCAATTTTTTTTTACCTTTTAATTATAACATAACTTTGAACTTTTTAGAGATAATACCAACAGTTTTATTAAGTCAGAGGCAAGTGATAATGCTGTAAAAGGTGAAGTGATTTTGATCTAGGGTGATTTAATATAGTCATCATGATATTTATTTGGAATCCAAAAACTGATGTCAAAAAAAAAAAGACTGAAATAAACTACCTGATATCCAAGAAAATCGTAAAGCACTTGGGGAAACAGTTTTGAATGTCTGTGGTTATCCTGAAATCAAATAATGCTCCTATAAAAAATATTTTGGCTGGCCAACTAATGAAGCACCCAACACTGTTTACAAAACAGTTAAAAGAGTCATTTAGTCATTTTTACACATGGTTGTATTTATGACACAAATTTGGCAATATCAAGTAATGGGGGTGTTACCATTTAGAATTCCAAATTTTTTGTGCTGCATTAAAAAATCACATAGAAGAAAAAATACATACATATTTGTTGGGGTGAATAAAAGTTGCGAAAGTGGTAGCTTTGAGTAAAAAATCTTGATATTTAAGTTGAGTTATTAATTTTGCTGTAGTTAACCAGCTACAATCATGCTGAGTGATGGGTGGTACTGTATCAATCCAGATTCCATGGTGTGATAGGCAGGCAAAGAGTGTAGTGGTTAAGAGAACTGATTTTAAATTAAGTTGTCTTGGATACTTTGTGGTCTTGGACAAATTTTCCTAGCTATTTAAATCTTCAGTTTCTCCACCTATAAAATGATAATAACAGTAATAATGCCTACTCCTCAGAGTTGTGTAAATGTTGAGATAATAGAAAACCCTGGTATACAGCACTGCATTACAGTAGAGTAGCTATTATTATTATCAGAGGAGGAATGAGTTTTAAAGAACAAGGAGTTGTCAGCAATGTCAAATTCCTGCAAACCATCCTGAGAGGAGGGCTAAGAAACAACAATTGGATTTACTAATTTGTAAGTCACTGATGCCCTTCAAGAACATGGTGTTCCCAGAGCGGTGAGGGTAAGGGAAAAGGTAAATATGATAAAAATAGAATGAGCTGATGCAGAATACGTAGTACTTATGACAGTAAGAGAAGCGATAAGAATCCTAAGATGAGAGAGTAAAAGGCCGAAGACCAAGCCAAGGATTTTCCCACTAAGATCCACTGATTATTTTCTGTAAGTTCTATGTCAGGGAAGAAGTTAGTGGAGATGGATTTTATGAAAAAGTTCCTGGTTGGTTTCAAGGCTAAACTTTATTCTGCTTCTAAAATGATGAAGATAGGGAATGAAGGGCTGTTTGTTAATCTAATTTATGTGTGGCTCCTTTAGAGCTGAAGTACTGGGCCTTTTTCGTGACTGGAACTCATTGAGTAGCTGTTCAAAAGTTTGATTGTGTCTCTGTAAACACACACACACTGTGCACAAGTACACACAATTTTGCATAAAATTAGGAGAATTCATTGACCTCCTTTAATCTATCAATGAGACAATCCTCCCTCTGAATGGTCCATAGATCTCAGATAAATCTACCCTCTCTTGGGACTCAGGCATAATTTTGACGAATATGGTTTTAGACTTGTGTACATAAATTAAAATTAACATTTCAGTGAGAGTCAAAAAAAGTTTCTATGGAATATCGACAGAATATATTTATTTAAAACAAAATGCTCTTTCCAAAATATAAATATAAATAATGTGAAATGTTAAGACTGTCTCAGAAATAAATGTTCCATATGACACAGAAAATGGAATACAGGGCCGGGCTCAGTGGCTCAGCCTGTAATCTCAACATTCTGGGAGGATGAGGTGAGAGGATTGCCTGAGCCCATGGGTTTGAGACCAGCCTGGACAACTTGATGAGACCTCGTCTCTACAATAGATCAAAAAATTAGCCGGCCATGGTAGCGCACACTTGTAGTTCCGGTTACTTGGAAGGCTGAGGCAGAAGGATCGTCAGAGCCCAGAGAGTCGACACTGGGGTGTCCTTGAGCGTGCCACTGCACTCTAGCCTGGATGATGGAGTGAGACTCCAACTCAAAAAAAAAAAAGAGAACATGTAATACAGCTACAGTTAACTGAGTCCTACCTGTAGGCAGAACATTTTCCAAACTCATTCCTAATATTCCAAAATTATGTATGTGGGATATGTGATTTCCCTGCATTAATAGATGAAACCGAGCCTTAGAAGGGTTAGTATCTTACCCACTACTCAGGTTGCAAATTCAGTCATCTGACTCAGAAGTCTCAAGTATTTCTCCCTATCTCCAAATGACAGAGTATAATATTTTAGGCCAATATAAACACATGATTATGCTGTAGTGGAATCTCTGTGGAGTTAATAAAGGCCACTTTTTTTTTTTTGAGTTGGAGTCTCACTCTGTCGCCCAGACTGCTCCCGGCCACCGCAGCCTCGACCTGCTGGGCTCCGGTGATCCTTCCGCCTCAGCCTTCCAAGTAGCTGGAACTACAGGCGCGTGCTACCACGCCCGGCTAATTTTTTGATTTATTGTAGAGATGAGGTCTCGCTTGCCCAGGCGGGTCTCGAACCCGCGGGCTCAG
>CAUYQG010068349.1:0-13650 GCA_963574415.1 Tarsius wallacei
TGTAATCCTGCGCTTTGGGAGGTCGAGGTGAGTGGATTGCCTGAGCGCCCGCGGGTTCGAGACCCGCCTGGGCAACTTGGCGAGACCTCATCTCTACAATAAATCAAAAAATCAGCCGGGCGTGGTAGCACATGCCTGTAATTCCGGCTACATGGAAGGATCGCCGGAGCCCAGCAGGGCGAGGCTGCAGTGGCCGGAAGCGGCCACTGCACTCCAGTCTGGGCGACAGAGTGAGACTCCAACTCAAAAAAAACAAAACAAAAAACCAAAAAAATAAAACAAACAAACAAAAAAGGAGTTCTGCTATCAAGGTGAGCGAGAAATGGGTGATGGCCTAGAGTGGGGGTGAAGGGGGCCAAGAGAGTTTGTTCTGTGTTTTGATCATGAAGATGGGAGAATGGGGACCTGTTTGTTTGCTGCTTGAATGGCCCACTGGTGTTGGGGGAGGGGTGAAGCCACATCCCCAAGCAGGCCCAAGAGGAGGGCCTGGCTTGCTCTGGAGCAGAAGTTCATTCTCGTCACAGGAGGGAAGACAGGGTCATCAGGGAGGCTGGATGCAGGGGAGCAGGTGAGTACAGAGGCTCAGACAGGGAGCTATCTTCTGATGGCCTCTTTTAGCTGGGGGTGAGGAGAAGAGGTGGGCATGGGAGAGGAAAGAGACTGAAGTGGTTAGTCACCCTGCTGTGATGACTGGCAGATCCATGAGGGATGCTGCCCCCCCATCACCCCTTGCTCTCCTGCTCACACTCACTCCTTGCTCCTTGGAGAGCACCGGCTCTCTCTTGAGTTCTGGTTCTTCACACAAGGTGAGAGTGTGTCAGATTCCCTTATTCATTCATTCATCTTGCAACTACTTTGCATCTACCATCAGTCAGACACTAACCCAGACACAGAAGGTCTGTCGGGCTATAAGAGTGGGTGAATGAACCTCTGAGGCAGTTAGTGTTGGTGTCAGCTTGGCTCAAGGTCCCCACATGAGCCTGAGGGTGGTGCACTGTGGTACCTCGTCCCAGCTTCAGCACACCCAGCCAGAGCCCAGGGCTCAGTCGGAAATCAGTGCCCCCTTCCCACCCATCTCCTCCCAGGCCCTACCCAAGCCTGCACTTACGCACAGGCTCCCGGTAACTTTTTTCTCCAAGGAGTCCACCTAGAGGGTTGAGGGAGAGACACAGGGCTCAGAATTAGTGGACCTCTTGCTGTTCACCTTGGCCTGGGAAGCTTCCAAAGCAGCCACTGACCACCCCGCTTCCTCAGAGCAACATACCCCTACCCCTAAACTGTACATGCAGGGAAGTCCTGGCCTGTAGCCCCTGGGGGCAGGGCAGGCTAGGGCAGAGAAGGGAAGGTCTGATTTCCATCACTCACCACCTGGCACAATGCCAAGTAGAGTTCAAAGGTCAGAATGTGTGTTGGATGGGAGGCAAGCTGGTGAGGAAAACTGCATCCTGGGAGGGCTTTTCCCCAAGCCTCATGAAGGACCAGGGTCACTTTGTTCATTCTATTTTGATGGCTTTTCCTGGTTTACAAAAGTAACATCCTGCCACATTTCCAGGCAAGTACTAACATATACATGTGTGTATATGTGGGTGAAATGCATATATGTATGTATATATATATCCAGCAATCACCATGTGCCAGGCTTCATGCTAGATGCTCTGCATGAAATACCATACTTGATCCTCACAACTTGGAATGGCAGGTATTATCACCATTTTACAGATGAAGAAACTGAGACTCAGAGAGGTTCATGAACTTGCCAAAGGTAACACAGTTGAGTAAGGAGTGAAGTTGGGGTTGCAGTCAGTGGTTCAGCCACTCCACCCTTTCCAGTAGCTTCCCAGCTGTCTTTGGTGTGGCTTACCTGGGCTGGGCTTCTGCTTTTGCCCATAGCCTCCTCCACTCCCACCCAATACTCACCCATCCAGTTGCTGAGGATGGTGGAGAAGATGCGTTTCTTGCTGACCTCATCCATCTCAGTGAAGGACAGGTAGTTAAAGTGGCGTGTCAGCCGCGGGGTGATGGCATTCCTGCCTCCACCTGGAGGGCCCATGGCACAGACAAAGTTGATGTCCACTAGTTTCTTGAAGGCTCCTGGATGCGGGGGGGCCAGGGTGAAGAAGTCAGGAAGGGCGCTACCCAGGGCTGATTATGACTTTTGTGGGCCCCCTCCACCACAAAAATTAAAATTAAACTTTACAACAGTATTGGTACAAAGCCAAACACATTCACATTATACATTGAATTCTTTTTTTACTGCTACCCAGGGCTATTTATGACCTTTGTGGGCCCCCTCTACCACCAAAATAAAAATAAAAATTATACTTTACAACAGTATTGGTATAAAGACATTCGTATTATACACTGAATTTTTTTTAACCTAAAAGTTCATTCCTGCCCCTGATTTTAAGAGAAATTAAAACATTTTTGTGGGGTCCTAACAGTATTATGGGCTTTCAGCCCCATGCCTACTGTACCCCTGCCCAGCACACCCAGCTCTTGCCCTGCTGGCCAGTGGGCCAAACGTACCAATGATCTTGCGGTCATACCAGCCACCATGGTCCATCCACTGGCGCAACAGCTCGATGGGTGGCTGCGCGCCATATGTCTCCAGGGCCGGCATATTCAGGTCATCGATGAAGAAGACAAAGTTGCGCCCCAGAGGTGGCCCGAACACACCCTTTCGCCTGCCAGGAGGGGCTGTGTGAGCCCAGCACCCGTGAGCACAGGTATCTGAGAACTCAGGGGTGACAAGATAGCAGCTCTGCCTCTGGGAAACCCTCACTAAATTTCATCCTCCTCCAAATTGCTAGACTTCTTGGCCAGCCCAAGTGTCCTGGGACCTCTTGGGTCAGTTGACCTGTGTGAACGCCCTTAAGGTGAGTCTTGCCTCCCAGGCAGGTGGATGACAGGCATGTCAAACACAGACACACAGCTCTGCCCGACAGCCCAGTCCAGGATGAGTACCCACCCATTGAAAGGCTCTGTAGGAATTCTTGATGCAGAGAAAGCTTTGGAGCAGTCTGCAAGGGAACTCTGAGCCCCTTAGGGAGCTGACAGACTCCCCCTAGGAGGTTTCTGGTAAACCCAGGAGCGTAATTTGGTGGGGAGGTGAGACAGCAGCTGGTTCAGCTAGGCTGGGGGGATGCCAGGGCCAAGGAAGGAACGAGGGTGCCCTGCCTCTTGTCCAGTTTGCTGTCTATGATGTCCTGGGTCTGGTTGGCTGAAGTGCGGGCTGAGAAGGTGAGGAAGTGGCTGATGTACTCCAGTGGCAGGTTCTTGAGGAGCTTGTCAGAGATGGTGAGTGTCTTTCCTGTGCCCGTTGGCCCAATGCACAGCACCTGGGAGAGCAGGGATCGTGCAGGTGGAGCATACACTGGGCAGTGCTCAAAAGGTGCTGGGCCTTGGGATGGGCTGAGGTGAGGCATGGCGGGGCACTCACAGGGTTCGTGTTGGTGAGTAGCATACCCAGCAGGTAGGACATCTGTACGGTATCCATGGTGGGCACAATGATGTTGCAGTAATTGGTGTCTGGTGCCACGGTGAATGGAGCTGAGGAGTCCATCCACTTCACCCACACCACCTGGAACCACAAGTGACTCAGAGGTGGGCCTGGAACCTCTCCCTGCCCCACTCTTCCCTGTGGCCCTGGGGCCAAGTGCAGCAGGGTAAGAAGCTGCATTGCTGGTCTTTGGCAAGAGGATGCTGGAAAGGGGCTGCTTCTGATAGAAATGGAAAGTTCTGTGCCCTGCTCTCTGCAAGGGGTGGGCCTCTCAGCACCAACCACTAGGAATGGGGACTCTGAACACAGCTGTCCAGATGAGAGCTCCCTGCACACAGCTGCTCAGTTGAGGTGTTCCCTAGGGATTGCCAGTCCCTGAGTCTCTGCAGGAAGGGGATGCTTTGGGAACTGGACAACCCAGAATGCAAAGATCTGCTGTTTAGTTTCAGGATACCTCAAAAATGTAGGGGCCAGAGCCATGGGCGCTGGTGTCAGCTGGATGCTGAGGGGCCACCTGGCCTGGTCTCTCCCACCATCCTTGCCTGTGTGAATCCCTTCGCCCATAGCCCTGATCCAGCTTGCAGACCTCCCTTGATGGGGGGCTCACTATAGCCAAACCAATATTTCCCACTGGGGACAGTTCTGATCGTCAGAGATAAAAGTGCCCTGTAAGCCCCTGGCAGGACCCTGCACAGTGCTTGTCAGGTCTCTGCAGATACTCTCTGCCTCTCTCCTTCTGGGTTGAGGTCCTGACCTTGGGATGAGGGTAGGTTCATGGAGCTCTTGCTTGCTCAGTAGGGATAGGGGCACTGAGGTAAGTCATAAGGATTTGTGGCATCCCCCACAACTTCATGGAGCCATCTCTGAGCAAATGGGGCTTTTAAGTAGAACAAAGGCAGCCAGTCCCTGAGCTCAGCATCAATGGAGAGGAGGCAGTGTGTATGGCTGGGAAAGGAGTCACTCTGATGGCTCCCAGTTCAAGGTTCAAGCCCAGCTCTGCCACTGAATGGTTGAGTGTAACTTGTGAGCCTCAATTTCCTTCTCTGGAAAAAAGGCACAATAATAACCACCCCATGGGTCCATGATGATTTCCAAGGTGATACAAATGACCCCCAGCCCCAAACCTGGGGGCCGTCAACATGGCCTCCTCTCTGTGGCCATTATTTGTTGTGAACAGACACACCCAGTGGGGCCCTCTCTGTCCAGTCCCCAAGTTGTGCCTGCAGCCACCTGCTTGCCCTCTTCTTCTTCATCCTCATCTTCGTTGGTGCTGCTAATCCCTGCATCATCCAGCCTGTAGTCGAATACCAGCCCCTCTTCTGGGAAGGGCAGAGTCAGCTGCCAAAGACCAGGAAGAAAATCAGGCTGTGAAGCCCAGTGGGTTTGTGTGGCTCCTGGTCCCTGGGGGCTGCCTACTCTCACTTGTTCAGTTGTCATCTTGATCCTTAGCCAGTGGCTGAAGCTGGTGCGGCCATTGCTGTCCCCTGTGGCCCCCACACTCCAGATCAGGGAGAAGATGAACCAGGGTTCAATCAGCTCTGGAATGCGACTCAGCTTTTCAGAAGGTATTTTCTTGAGACCCTGGGGTCAGAGGGAATGGCATCAGGATAAGATAGGAACAGCACTGAGTGAGCAGCCTGAGGAAGTGGGGCAGGGGCATGTCTTGGCAGATCAGACAGGGGTGGGAGAGTTTCCTGTGACTGTGCTGCACAAATTCAGTTCTCTTTTCTAGGGCCAGGCAAGGAGAGTGGGGGCAGGGGGCATGAGGGACCAGCATCCAGCCCCAAGCCTCAGGCCTGTACCTCTCTCGGCAGAAAGGGCTTAAAGAAGCAGTCAAGCAGCTTGAGGAGGCTCATGGTCAGGTTGCTATTGGTTGAGGTAATCACCTCCTTCACCGAGGACCGAACGAAGTTGATGGATTCCTGCAGGGAGTGAGCACCCGGCTCTCACAGCTGGTAGCCACAGTGCCCCACTGCCCTGCCGAGGACCTCACTCACCTCCAGGAAACTGGTGAAGAGGGTCTTGAAATGCTCCTCACAGGGCTTCAGCAAGGCAGGGAGCTTCCACAGCCAGCACTCAATGAAGGGCATGAGGCCCAGGACGCTGGGCTCCAGGTATACCATGCCACAGCGGGATACTGTGGCTGGTGAAGCCACTGCCAGGTCCTGTACCTCGAACATCATGGTCATTGCCTGGTGCCAAAATGAACCGTGTGAGTGGGTGGGCTGTCAGTCCCCAGGGCTGGGGAAGGGGCTGCAGGGCTATAGGGAAGGGTTGCCCACCCTGTAAGTGAAAGAGGCTAGTATGCCATGGGGCAGAGGCAGTGCTGGGGTAGGATGCAGGAACCTTTGGGCTCTCAGCTGATAATATGGCCCTCCCAGGATCCCTGAAGAGGAGTTCAAGTCAGTAGATTCCTGAGATTTTCTGGCTAGCCTGGGGTCAGAGCATTTTTAGGGTCCCTGGAGGCCTGGGGGAATCACCTAGCAAGTGTATGCTCTGCTCTGAGCCCCCTCAAACCCTGTGCACACGGACACAGGTCCACAATGACTGCCAAGTATTCTCAAGAGGTCTCAAGAGCTCAACTCAGTGTGGACACTGAGGCCTGCCACCCACACACTAGGCAGGTCCCTGCGGTTGTCTATACCACTTGTCCCCCAGACCCCAGGCACAGTGCCAGGATTGGGTAGACACCTGACCTAGACTGGGCCAACATGTCTGAAAGTGGGCCTGGGAGGCAAAAGGCAGCATCAGCTGAGGAGCAGTGGAGACAGTAGTCATCCTGTCCATGTGCCTAGGAGTTACAGAAAGTGGGTCTGCCCAAAGGGTGCACTGAGCAGCTATGCAGGACACACAGAGATGTGGGAGCTGGAGCCTGGGAGGAGCGCTGGGAGCCAAACTTGAGCTTCTGCTGACTGGAGGGTTCCTGGGTGGGTAGTGGTGATAGCCTGAGACGCAGTCATGACCCTGAGAGGGAGGAGTAGAAGGGGACAGAGCTTGGCAGCCTCCAAGCCCACCCAGAGAGCAGGTGGGCAAGCAGGTGGGCATACCTCTGTGAGCTTGATGATCTCCCCGGAGCTGAGGCACAGCTTCTTGTTGTCATCCAGCACCGTGTTCATGTTCTCAATCCAGACGGCATCTACCGGCCCATCGAACATGTACCACTTCTTGTTGGTGTTGGAGGTGACGGTCCCCACCCGGATGAGGGAAGAGAAAATCCCATCTGTCCTGTAGCACCAGGGAGGAGAGGGTTGTAGGTGCCAGGGCCTACAATGACGAGCACAGCTGGCTCCTAGGGAAACCTGGCTGCCGGGCTGGGGTGGCTCTGCTTTATTTTTTCCTTCAATGTATTTGTTCTTTTAACAATTATAATAGGAAAAAAATGGGACTTTTTTGGTGTAACATGGTGTAATGAAAACATGTGCTTGGCCAGGCTCAGCGGCTCAGCCTGTAATCCCAGCACTTTGGGAGGCCAAGGTGAGTGGATTACCTGAGTCCGTGGGTTCAAGATCAGCCCTGACAACTTGGCGAGACCTCATCTCTACAATAAAATAAAAAATTTAGCCGGGCATGGTAGCACGCGCCTGTAGTTCCAGCTACTTGGAAGGCTGAGGCAGAAGGATCACTGGAGCCCAGCAGGTCGACCCTGGGGTGGCCATGAGTGTGCCACTGCCCTCCAGCCTGGGCAACAGGGTGAGACTCCAACTCAAAAAAAAAAAAAACGAAATGAAATTTGTACTTATATTCCCCGCCCCCCACCCCCGCCATGAATCTCCATTAAAGTCACATTAAAGGAAGACAAATGGTGAAATCCCCACAGGAAAAAGGAAAAAGAGAGTAGCAGGGAGGGCAACAGCAGAGATAGAGGAACACAAAGGTCTAGAAGTAAATGGAAAGAGATGGAGATGGGATAAATGACAGAGCAGAGAATACAGGGTCGTGAGAAGTGACCAGGTCCTGCCACAGAACCCAGGGAGGCTCATACTTCAGAGGCACCATATTCCTGGAAGGGTGTGGTAGGGATGACAAAGATTCTATGCTTGGACAAATCTGAGGCTCCTGGACCTTCTCCTAGGCCCATCTGCATACTTTCTTATAAAATCCAGTTTTAGTAAAGAACCTTGCCACGTCCATTTAGCACTATCTGATCACCCTCAAAATCTAATCAGGTTCCTCACCCTCCACTACCCACAGGTGATGCCTGATCCTTCTGGCCTGTCTTTAGCTAGAATCCTGTTAGGTTTGTCTAGCCAGAATCTCCCTTATCCCTGATGTTTCCTCTGAATTTTCTATCCACTGACCCCTACCCTCTCCCTGGCTAGAAATTCCCACTTGCCCATGTTGCATTTGGAGTTGAACCTAAGATCCCATTGCAATAGTCCCTATACCTATCATGATATCATAATTGTCCTGAACAAATTCTTCCTCATCACACATCAAAATGTAACACTGAATACTTTTTTTCTTTAACAGGGGACATTTTCTTTAACCCCCAGGTCCCCCGCCTACTTACATAATAGCTGGGAATGGATGTGGGTGAGACCCTTCACCAGAAATGGGGGAAGCAGTATAGGCCCAATGTCGGGAAAAATGGGTGGCTCTTTCTCCCCAGTGCCCATCCCCCAGAACACTGGAGCCAAGCAGACACCCTCAGCAGAAGACTGCTTCTTTGGAGAAACGGAATAGTCCCAGAGAGAAGACCCTCAGATGCAAATGTCTGAGGGGGTCTCCATCCATTTGCCCTTCTCCCACCTTAGTGCACTTCCCCTAAGATGCACACCCTATCCCGGGAGCAGGGACCCTCAGAGGGTCCACCAACCTTTCTCAGGTAATGAAACAGCCATTTGTTGAGTGCTCACTGCATGCCAGACACTGCTGGGGCACTTTTCTACATGCCTTCCCATAATAATGGTGCCATCATTATCCCCCTTTGCAGATGAGGGCAGTAAGGGGGGTGAGAGAGATCACTCAGAGAGGAAGTGAAATGGTGGATAGAATCTCAGGCATTGGGCTGTAAAGCCTGAGTCCCAACCTTCCACTGGGCTAATGGAGGGGGAGGGGGCCCCATGGCCTACATCCTCCTGAGATCTGGGGGCAGGGTATCACTGGAGGGGGTCTGGGCCACTCACCACTCATGGGTGAGCAGGTCAAACTCCCCGTACAGCTGACCCATTGTGATGGACTTGGGGTTGAGCACGTAGTAGTTGACAGCCTCATATATGCCACCACTGATGGATGGCTGCCCTTTCAGCGATGTCATGGCAGCTGCCAGGACTCTGTAACACTGGGGAAAGGGGCCACACAAGAGTGAGCCTCCTAGTTCCCAGAGAGCAGGGTTGGGGTGGGCTGGAGCCCATAGGAAGTGGGAAGGGCATTCTAGAGGCCAAGGGGTACAAATGGAGGCTAGCGCCCCTGTTGAAACCACACCACCCTTCAGGCCCACTGTCCGGGAATTGAGCTACCAAACTTGGCTCTGCTTACGGTACTCTTGCCGGAGCCTGTGGGCCCGACAAGCATGAGGCCATGCCGCACCACCGTGGTCTCATAGAGCTGGATGCACTTGGTCAGGAAGCCTGGGGGACACAGTAGGGGAGGGCAGGCATCAGAGCATGGGCTTGATCCCTGGCTATACACTAGCTTGTGTAACCTGGGGCGAGTCGCTCATCTCCCTGAGCCTCAGTTTCTTCATCTGTAAAATGAGGGTGGTGGTAGCACCTACCTCATAGGTAGGGGCAGATTAAACTCCAAGCACAGAGCCTGACACAGAGTAGGAACTCTCTAAATGCCAGCCAGTCCTTCTATTATGGCTGTCATTCTCTAACATCCATTGGTCAGGTGGTCAGCCATCACAGGCCTGCTCAGTGTCGACAGTCATGGACCCAAGATCAACTTGTGCCCTAGCCTGCTGAGAGCACCACCCAAGTAAGTGCTGGCCTAGCCTGCTGAGAGCACCACCCAAGTAGGTGCTGGCCAATATGAGGCAAAACCCTAGGGTCAATCAGAAGCCACGGAGACAGCTGCAGCTGCAGGCAGAGGTTAGGCTGGCATGGGTAGGGAATAAGTGCATTACTTTGGCCCAAGGTAGGTGGTGGTGGCTATGGCACTGCAGGTCTGGGGGGTCCCTGCCAAAGAGATAGGCTCCAATTAGCCAGGGATGGCAAAGCTACCTAAGGCTGTGAAGGAGAGAAGAGTTTGAGACTTCATTCACCAAGTCTGCTGGCGTCTGGGTGCAGGTGGTGGCCAGAGAAGGAAGCATTAGAGCTACATACGGAATTGAGGAGCAACAGAGAGCTCCGGGGAGAAGACTTGCAGGGCTGAGCAAGAGCCCACCAACTGCTCAGGTCTCCAAGGAGGGCCCTGTGTAGCCAGGGTGACTGGGCATGACTTCCTGGAGGAGTATCTCCCCCTACCCCACCCCCAAAGGACCAGCACCAGTGAGAAGAGTCTGGTTGGAGAAGAGGGAGTGGACAAGCTAGGGGACAGTGGGGACGAGAGCTCTAGCTGCATGGACATGCAGTGGCTGAACGGAGTCCCTGCTATGAGGGAAAAGGGTTTGGAGTGAGATGGCATCTATTTAAGGGCAGTGTCCCCAGAGCTCTTCCAGCCACATGGTGCCTTTATAACAAGGCAGCTAAGGAAGGGCCCAGACGTTCCTTTGCACAATAACCAGGTTGTCACTCAACAAGGAACACAAGCAAGTCCCACTAGTGGGGTAGAGCCTAAGCAGCCTTCAGAAGAGGAGAGTGATGGCTGTGGTGAGGTGAGTGGGGCATGTGGAACATGGCACCAAAGCTCCACTCCCACCCAAAGCAATGAGGAGCTGGTGCCAGAGAAGCATGGCCCAAGGAGGGCTGAACTCGTGAGGTCTTGGGAAGGAGACAGAACCTGTCCCTCAGCACCAGGTGGGTCTGGTGGAGACACGACTGAGGCTCCTGCCCTGCCCCTGGATGGGTCGGCTGAGAGCCCCAGTCAGTAGCATGCTTGGTCAGGTGTGAGGGACCCTGAGGCTGGACTGCCCTGTCCCTGTCCCACTGCCCTGGACTCCAAGGTGGCCAGAGCCAGCCCCTCCTCAGACACCCAGGGGGCTCTGGGGAGACAGGGGCCAGGGCTCACCCTCCACATCCTTGAGGTTGCTCTTTTCACAGGCCTTGCGGATGGCCTTGTCTAGGATGCCGTAGTCAGTCTCTTCCTTCTTGATAGTGGGGAACAGGTCAGACACAATCCCAGAGAAGAGCTTGAGGTCCTCCTGAAGGAACTTGGGCACATTCACGTCGCGGATGGCCCGGAGGCAGATCAGTTCCTGCAGTAGGTGCCGGTGGAGCCTTAGAGCAGTGGGCCAGATACCCCTCCAGCTGCTCAGGACCCCTCCAGAGCCCTGCTCCCTGGGAATTCTTCTGGATGGAGCTCACCTCATTCATGCTGGGGTTTTCTCGCTTGAGGTTCCCAGCAGCCGAGATCACAGTCTTCACAGCTCTCATCCCAAAGTCATAGTGATCCTGTCGCCAAACAGGAAGAGGTGTGGGTGAGTGAGGTCCCCCTCAGGCTTCTGCCTTCAACCTGGTACCTGGTCTTGACTCACTGCCGAGCTCTCAGCTGAAATGTCACTTCCCCTGCAGGCCCTCTGCAACTACCCACAAGTCTCAACCTAGGCAGGGTTCCCCTCCTTTGGGCTCCTCTGACACCCTCTCCTTCATTGTCCCAATGGTCCTCTCACTTTATTGGATTATTCATTCTGAATCCCCTGCTCAACTCTGTGTTGGTCACTGCTAAATCCCTGCAGTCCCAGCACATCACCAAGGCAAGGAGGCACTCCCATTGTGTTGGAAAAGTGAGTGAAGGAGTTTCCATCTATGCAACAAGTGGCTTGGACCTGATGGCCTTTGAGCCTCCTCCTAACATTCTCCCATGACACTTCTCCAGATCCATCTCTTTGGCCACACCACCATGGCTTCTCCCACTAATTTGTTTTTCTCCATTACATGGTGGGTGTGTTGGAAATAAATTTACCACTTTGCCCCATGGTGCCAGGCCATGGGAGCTCCATCTTGACCTAATCTACAGACCAGCTAGACTTGGAGCTGCATGGAAAGACTGGCCTTGACTTGCTACTTGGGATAGACTGATAGCATTCCCAGAACCATGTGGGATAGTTGTTTTAATGTGGGGGAGGTCATTTTTCAAAGTGGATAATAGGAAGGAAGGATGTGTGGGGGTGCTGGCACCGGGGTGCACTGTGGTAGACTGTTGCCGTTTTCCCTGGTAACATCACTTCTTGTCTAGACCACGGATTTTGGGGGGCTGCAGTTGCCAACAGCAGTATTGTTTCCCCCTGGACACAGTGACTGGTGTTCGTGGATGAGCAGGTGACCCAGAAAAGGCCCAGTAGGCTGACACCAGGGTTTTTTTCTGGAGAAAATCAGTTGGTGGCAGTAAGCCCCGAGGCGGGACTCATCTCCGCTGCTACAAAGGGGGAGCTTGCCTGAGGGTGAAGCTGAACAGGAAAGCTCACCTGCTGGTGCTGGTGCCAGCCCAGCCCAGCTGCCCTTGGAATCTGGCTCAGCACACTGAGTGGAAAGTCATGGTGCTGGGAGGCTTGGAGGACCTGGCTGTTTTGCTCTGGTCCTCATGAGGCCCAGGTGTACTTGCTTCCCAGCCTTGGGTTTTGTGGCTCTTGATCCCCTACATATCAACCCTCCTTTGCACCTGAACTAGCCATGTGGGCATCTGTTCCTGGATCCTGCTTCAGCTCCACCGTGCACTGTGTGAGCCTGGCCAGGTTCTCAGCTGCCTAGGGCCTCAGTGTCCTCAGCTGAAAAATGGGCATGTAACTCCTATCTCACAGGGTTGCTGGGAGGAGTCAACAAGATAATGACTGTGAAGCATCTAGCACTGAGCCTAGCCCTCAGCAGGTGCTCAACAGAAGTGAATTCAGAGCTTCTCTGGAGGCTACAGGCAAGCAGCAGTTCTCAGAACCCAGTCAGGGTGGGACCTCACCTGGGAGCTGAGCTGCTCGGAAGACAGCTTGAAGGTGGTCGTGATCTTCTTAGCCAGTACGTTGGCCTCGTTGAAGCCAAAGGAATAGAGGGAGATCTCAGCAATCATGGCATAATCCGGAACCATCATGGCCACAGGCCGGAAGAGTGCCTGGAACACATTGCACACATGTGAATGGTAGGCAGACCTCACCCTCAGAGCACCACCAGCTTCCCCTGGCCCTCCTCCCCAGCTAATGCTGGGATTTCCCTCTGCACCATGCCTTCCATAGCTGAGGCTTGCATTCCCTTGAGGCTGGACCACCCTGGCCATTAGAAGTCTTTTGTGTTGATCTGAACCTGTTCCCATATAACTCTCCAGAGATGGCTCGTCTTGGCTCCTGTCTTCCTGCTTCTTCTAAAGACCCAGGCTGAGCAGCTCCCATCAGATTCCTCCCAAATCTCCCTCACATACACATAGGCAGCTCTGACTTCTTCCATGCCCTGAGGACAAGCCTTCCCTGTTTGGTTAGGGGTAGGCCTTACAGGGGAGTTACAGTCCTTAAAGGCCAAGCAGCTGTGTGGCCTTGCATAAGTGATTTAGCATCTTTGAACCCAGGCCAGAGCTCCAGTGCTTCTTGGGCCACCCTGGGCCTGAACTTGCCTTCAGATTGTCAGGTAGCTCTGTGCGGCCAGCGTATCCTGGGTTCATGGTGATGAACACTGCACAGGAGGGCACAAGTGGGATCTCGACACCCTCAAACATGAAGCGTTCCACCTGCAGGGGGTAGGGAGGGCTGATTCACCTGGGGCAAGAGTACCCAGCCCTGTCCCCTCCTCTGGGTAGACTCCTTTATCCCTTGTTGATGCTCCTATCCTGGCTATAGCTGGTCAGCCAGGACTGGACCCTCTCTCAGGATTTGGCCTAAAACCTCAAGTTCCAGGAGCTACCCATGGCCTCCCAGGTCCTGACTCCAGGTCCTCTGAAGTCTCCACACATATCCTTCTTCCCTCCACCCCAGTGTCAGTTCCTGACACTGAATATCCCAGAACTCAGGCAAGTTCAGCCCTGACTAGGATTCAGGGCCTTACTTGGTAAGGAGGTGGTATCTACCAGTCTCTCAGTTCTTGTCCCCAGGACAAGATCCCTGGCCACCTTGCACATGCCTAGAGAGAGGACCA
>CAUYQG010068364.1:0-13347 GCA_963574415.1 Tarsius wallacei
TTGGGGGGGAGGGGGAGGGTGATGGGATTAATGGTAGTAAATATCTGTCTGGGGATGGGGAGACACCTCTTATCAACAAGGGTGCCTGAATGAAGCATATTTATATACCTAACCCTTAACTGTACCCCACAATATCATAATTAAAAATACTGAGTATTAAAAAAAGAGAAATATTTTCAAATTGAATTTTTAAAATACCCATATCCATGAAATAGACTCCCTCTATAAGAAATTCATCTTAAATATAATAATAAAGATCATTGAAAAGTTAAGGGATTAGAAATATATCATGCTAACAACAATTGGAAGAAAACTATAGTGGCTATAATATCAGACAAAGTAGACTGAAGTCCAAGAAAAAATACAAGGGATAAAGATATATATTACATAACAATAAGAACCAATTCACCAAGAGGAAATAATGAAAAATGAATGAGTACTTATCTAAAAAGCTTCAAAATACATGAAGCAAAAATTGAAGAAAATAAAAAGGGAAATAGATAACCCACAATGATCATTGAAGACTTCTCACTTAGTAACTGAGTGAAAAAACCTAGAGAAAATCATCAAAGGTATTTTTTTTTAAAAATCCTGAATAATTTTGTTTTGAAAATCAAGAACATGGTTGGAAAAATCATTCCACCTAAATTCAAGACTTGCTAAAAAACTGCAATAATCAATACAGTGCAGCATTAGTAAAATGCTAGACCGATAGATCGAGAGAAGAAAAGTAAATCCCAAAAAATGCAACAACACATATATGTGCAACTCCTTTTTAACAAAGACAGTTCAATTTTTAAAAACCTGAAAATACTAAGTACTGGTAAAGATGCAGAACAACTGGAACTTTCATATATTCCTGGTATAAATGCAAAATAGTACAGGCCTCTTGGGAAATTATCAGTTTCCTATAAAGTTAAATACATATGTATAATATGACCCAACAAATCTGGCTCTAGGTTGTTAACCAAGAGAAATAGTTTTGTTTCACACGCAAGTCTTTATTCTAAAGTCTGAAGACATAAGTGCTACTCAGGGAAGATAACATCTTGGTCTCCGGAGGGCTGACCCTTGCTCATCCATCTTTTCCTCTATTGTCCAGAGAATGAGTAGAGACACTAGTGATTAACAGAAAAAAAAGTAGGGGGACAGAGAAGTCTCAGCAAACGTGGATTTTCAGCAGAAGAAGCCTCGGGTATCTAGTTTGAGAAATCTCGTCTCTCTGGGTAGCCCAGGAATCAGCCTCTTCCTTATACCCCATGCATTGCTCTCCTCTGATCATCTATTGCTGGTGGCTGTCTTCTCCTTTAAGCTTCCTATTACCACTATCATCCAGTAGGCTACCAGAAAGCAGCAAGTTTTGATAGAAGAATCATGGTATTTTCAGTGTGGTAGATTTGAGGTCAAATTCTGACATTGCCCCCCGCCCCCACACACAATTAAAATCCAGCAACTCAGAATTGCTAAGATAGATAAGAGCAGCAGATCTCAAAGTGTGGTCTTGGAAGCCTTGTGGGTCTGTAAGACATGTCCAGGGAATATGTGTAATACTATGACTCTGTCTTTTAAAAGTATCTAATTTCCTCATGAGTAGACAGTGGAGTTTTCCAGAGGCTGCTTGACATGTGATATCACAACAGACTAAATATGAGAATCCAGCTGTTTTCCATAAAGAAAAACATTAGAAAAATTCTAAAAATGGAAAACAATGCCACTATCATAACAATTTTTTTCCTGTTCTAAAAAACATATATTGATAAAATATGTAATTTCTGTTTATTTTAATCATATTATTATCATCCTCATCATCAAGTGAATTAATTTATAATAAAGTTAATTTCTAATGCAGTTAATATTAATAAATATAACACACATAAAAAAGTCCTTTGCTCATTAAACTCAGTAATTTCATTCAAATAGTATAAAGAGTTCCTCAGTTGAAAAGTTTTGAAAAACACATGAAGAAAGACATTAAAACAGCAGAGGTAGCAAGTACGCAACAAAATGTAAAAAGATAATTAATACATATTTGTAAGTTTTAAAAGAATGTATGAGACTTGCTTTTCTCAGAAATGTCAAAAATAATCGTTATTTAACAATCCTCCAAATTTTCCCTTTAGATAAAAGCACTTATTTTATTTTTATTACAATTTTATATATAATGTTATATTAGATATAAATACTACTTATTTTAGATAAGATTCTTTTATCAGCAAAGAATTGTGTATCTTTCTGCTTTGTACAGATTCAAGTAAATATATGAATGAGTAACTAAGTATATTAAGATTATTTGGGTAATTTATTCTAAAGGGAAACCAGTCATTTTAAAATAACTAATTGAAAGAAAGTTTATATATAGTTGTAACAAGGCATCCCAAATCCTTGGGAGAAAAAAATTTACCGCAAGTGAAGTCATTCTTATAAGAGCATGCAGGACCCCCACTTTCCAGGGTTCGTCAATGTTTTCTGGCATAGGCCTGTAAACATAATAAGCAAAGAGAATACATGACAATCCGAAGCATAGCACTCTGTACCTCATGATAGTCTTTTTCAACCTCTATAGAATGATGAGTAAATGCCACCCTATGTATATATACTGTGTGCAAAACAGCAGGACAAAGGTAGATAGTAAACTCTCTATAGTAAGATCAACATTTCAGTTCCAAGATTAACAGTAGCCATAGTAACTAGTTCTGCAATCACACAATCAATCTGAAACTGAATTTAAAATATATCCCATCAAATGTGCTTCAGTAACAAATAACTTTAAAAATAGGCAGGAGCTGTTTTTTCATCCTGTGATGCCATCATGGTCCCAGCACAATGCACTTTATTAGGAGCCTCAGCAAACACATAAGAACCACAAGATCCATTCTTCTGACTGTGATTTTGCAAGGCATTAAAAAACAAACAAAACAAAACTAGTCAGGCAATATTTAGTCAACCTCAAGATTAATGCCTTTGCATAAATGATGAACAAAATGAAAGTACCATGTGATCAACTAAGTTTTAAATCAGGACAGAGAAAACTGATATTCTCATCCAAGTTCCTGAATAAATTCACTGAGTTCAGAAATATTTATGAAGTGTTTACCTTCTGCTAAATTTGAAATTTTTCAATCCACATAGTTATATAACCATAGAAAAAGTATGTATTTATCAAACAAATATTTATTGGATGCCCTGTTAAGTATTAGGAAAAAAGGATATACACTTTAGTAAAACTTGGCATTTGTCCATTCTTTTGTGATCTTTCTCCAACTATCTTTCTGATTTTCATTTTCCTAAGACTATTTTTGGATATCTTGTCATAAAATAGTTTCTTCATTAGGTGATCCTATCATGTTTTGCCACTAATTTGCAGCAGAAGTTGTTACTGTCAATCTCCTTGCTCCTTGTCACTCCATACCATAATTTTCTATTGTGGCCCTACTTTCTTATCTATCAGAACACAAGACTGACAGGAAGAAAGGCCAGTCTCAAAAAAAGAGTTTAGAAATAAGAACTACAAGAATGCGAGAGGAGAAGGAGGCTGAAAACGAGCTAAATTGAACAATCTGACATGTGCATAATGAAAAAGTCAGCCTAATTTTGGAATGGTCACCTAATTTTGCCAAGGCGGTTGTGGAGGCTCATGCTTATAATCCCAGCACTGTGGGAGGTAGAAGCAGGAAGATTGCCTGAGCCCAGGGATTAGAGACCAGCCAGAGCAAACTGGCGAGACCTTGTTTCTACAATAAATCAAAACCTAGCTGGGCGTGGTGGTGCACGCTTATAGTTCCAACTATTCGAGAGGCTGAGGTGGCAGAATCGCCTGAGCCCAGCAGATCCTGATGGTGGTAGCTGTGATTGTGCCACTTCACTAGAGCCTGGGCAACAATGTGACTCTAAATAAATAAATAAATAAATAAATAAATAAATAAATAAGAACAAAAAGAAAAGAAAAAGGAATATTCGCTTCCTTTTTCATGTTGCTCCTTCCCCTTATTCTCTAACCTACGTGAAACTTACTTTAAAACTTATTGGTCCTCTCCTTCCTGCCTTCCAGGCAGGTAGACTCATCGCTTCTAAATTTCTCAAGGATAGAATATATCACCAGAACATTGTAAAAAATTAAAAATTATGTTTAATCTTCTGCATTTTGAAATCAAGTATTTATGTTAATGGAAAGAACACTCAAAAATCACTTAATTATGTGATTGATTGGAATCTGGAGGAGCTACAAATGTAGAGAGATTTCTCCTTGACTGGTAGTCCTTGCCCATGGGGCTTTGACACATGGTGGAGTGAGAAAGAAGTTGGTAATTAGGTTGGAAAGCAGAGAAAGATTTCATAATGTTTCCAGTGTTTATATACCAGAGGAAGAGGCCTGTCACGCATAAGAGACAGAGTTCAAACTATAAACTACTTTTCAATCAGACATGAAATGAAACTTATTAATAATGTCACATAGCCATAACTTAGACAATTTCTGATAGGTTGTGTCAACCTAAAATATAAAAAATATAAACAGAGAGAGGCAGACTCTCCAAAGAAAGAGTCCTGTGGGGAGCGGATGAGAGCTGTCCGGACAGCAGACCTCCAGCAAAGGCAAGGCGCCAAGCGAGGGCAAGGCCTCTGCTTGGTTGCTCCACACCCTAGCCACAGAGCAAGTGATGCAGCTTGCTCCAACGAATGGCGTCTACAGAGCCCACATATCCAGGTGTAAATAGTACAGATAAAAGTCTTGGCAACAACAAGATAATCGCAGAACAGTTTGCCATTTAGGTAGCAACAAAATTCTGTTACAGCTCCCTCACAGACCTTGAACCCCTCCCAACTTCCTTTGTGCTTGATTATAAAATAAACATGCAGAACTAGTTCTGGGCCATGTCTCTTCTATCATAGGAAAGTGTTCCACCTGGCCCCATCTTTTCTTTATGTCTTTGTGTCTGTGTCTTTCTTAATCTCTCACCGCTCTCTCTCGGGACCCCCAAGGCAGTCCCCACAGCTGTGGCAGAGTCTCTTTGGGAGGAGTAGAGGGGTTGCAATCTGGGATACATCTGCTATAGTGATATAGGTGCAGCTGAAGAGATTGAGGTGAGCGGAGGCTTTTAAAGACAAAAAAGAGAAGTACACAATAGTTGTTTTGAAACAAAGAGAACATTGATTACAGAGGCTTATCGTAGGAGCTGATGTCAGTTTATTAGGGGTGAAAATGTTTTTGGCTAGTTCTTGTGTGAGTGCTTTACTGACATGTAATTACATGTAATTACTTTTACAAGATTTATCTTTCACAAAATTAATTTCTAGTGGAAACCACAAAGTACAAAATTTTAAATTGCCTGTCACATACCAATATTTTATGTATATACTTTTTATAATTTTTTGAAACATATGCTCCTTTAGTACAATTTATTTTTAATGGGACATAGACCATGTTTATTAACAGACCAAATATCTTTTATTCCTCAGAAATAAGGCAAAAGGTAAATAAATTTAAACTCATGCTTAACAATTAATGTTTCAGTATTATATCATATTTGCAAATTATCTACATACTCAATGAACAGCCATAATTTAGTTTAGTTTAGTACAACTTTAAAGTTTTGTGTTACTAAAGATTTTGGAAAAACTATTCCCAAATAGACACATTTTATAAAATATCACAGTTGAAAAATTCACTTATAAACTTTTATCTTGTTTACATTTATTGATTTACTTGACTCTAACAACTATGTTTTAATTATTCATGATAGTTTTATGAACCATTTAATGAACCAGTTCTTTGTCTCATTGGTAAATCAGGCAAGTATCCAAATACAGCCCTTTCATCCGCGCACATGCACAGACACACACACATACACACACACACACACACACACACACACACTCACACACACTCACACACACAGAGAGACAAAGGACCTTGAAGTTAAAACATATTACTTTTCATCTTTTTTCAGTTTTTATTGTCATGTGTGACATGTATCAAGTCTGTTTATTGCCTGCATTTCACTTAGATTTTTATTTTGTTATCTTGCCTCTTCATATGCCTGGGGATACTTTCCATTTCTCTTTGAGTCTGACCTTATACATGAAAAATCAGAAGTAATCTGAGACCTAGGACTATATTCTCATCCTTTTCACTTTCATAATGGCGAATTCCTCAAGAACCTTAATCTACTAGTAGGGATTGATAATAAACCAAATGTGGATTTCATCTGTTAGTGTCAGTTTTGTGTTTGTTTGTTTTGCTTTTTGGATTTTTTCTTTAGAGACAGAGTCTCACTATGTCACCTAGGGTGCAGTGAAGTGGTATGACCATAGCTCACTTCAACTTCAAACTCCTGGGTTCAGGGAATCTTCCCACTCAGTCTTTCAGGTATCTGGGACTTTAGTTGCACACCACCATGCCCAGATAATTTTTTTTATAGAGATGGGGTCTCGGTACATTGCCCAGACTGGTCTCAAATCCCTGGCCTCAATTGATCAAGGCCTCTTACCTCAGCCTCCAAAAGTGCTGGGATTACAGGTGTGAGCCACCGTGCCTGGCCTGGTGTTAGTTTCATTGTGGGTCATATTTACTTTTGGGGTTTAGCCTCTTAGAGTACTAGGGAGCACTTTTGGAGGTGTTCACTAGGATTGCACCTCCTTGACAAAATGTGGACTTCATTTTTTGTCTTTCTACACCCATGAGTAATGCAAAAGATCTGACCAGACTCTCAACCTCTAGAATAAGTTCACACAGAATGACATCTCAAGGGGAAAAAAAACACAAATATTAGGATACAGTTGGTGTTCTTCTTTACCTGAATTTTGGCCCTGAAATTCATCCGTACCTCATTGGCTCTATGATACATTCAAGTCAATTTTAAAAATAAAAAGTGTGTAGTTTTATAATTGGTTGCAGCAGAAGGATTGGTTTTCTTACTTGATTCATTATTAGTAGAAATGGAAGTTCTGATTTAGTTTATTTACACATCAAAATTACAGGCTCAACAAAGTTCTTTTGTAGTGAGTGGGGAGGGAGGGATATTGTGTTTATATGAGAGTAAAAAAACCTTCTTGTTAGTTAGGGATAGTATTAGTATATGTGGTCTAAGATTTAAAATTTCAAAGGCCTACTTAAAATGCATGAAAGTAGCACAATTTGGAATGGAGACAAAGTGTTTGTCTACCAAAATTTGTAGATGTATAATTTTGTTCAGATATAAATATTAAAACCACAGGCATTTACTACAGCTTTAAAGTGGAAATGAGTTCTTTATTGATAGAGGGAGGGAAAAGTCACTGCACACGCAATTCTTCTCTATTTCCTTCAGTAATACAAAAACTCCAAAGTGTTCTACCCATAATATAGCTTTTCAAATAAAAAACTTAAAATTTTTCAGGTATTTGGGCAAATTTAAGTTTAGTAGATACCTGAAATCTTAATTTTGTTTTATATATTTAAAATATGAATCATTTTTATAGATTTTCACCCTGTGGTTCATCTTTTATTATATAGTATATTTTATTTTTTTAAGTTTCATTTCACTTTTTGATAATTTGTATACTTTCTGTCTTGTCTAAGAAATCCACTTGGATGTCATAAAAATATTCTCCTACATTTACTTCCAGATTTCTACGTAACTTTCATATATAGATTATAAAGTATACATAAATATTATATAAATACATATTATAGATATATAAATTTCAAATAAAGATACATAAGTTAATCTACAATTGGGTTGTATGTATACATAAGTCATGAGTCCAATTTTTTGCAATATGGAAAACCTATTGGCTCTGTGCCTATACCATCCTGGTTGTCATGTATGAATGGCTATGCTTCTGTGCTTTCAGTTCTTTTCCATGTGTTTCTATTTCTATCCTTGCACTAGTGCTACACAATTAGAATTAATGTAGCTTTAATATCTCAGGAAATTTCCATAGCCTTGTCCTTTTTTTTAACTTTTAATTTTTTTATTTTGAAGATGTGAAGTACAATTCAGGGTTAGGCATACAAGGGTTCATTATGCAGGTACACTTGTTGATGAGGTGTGCCCCCTCCCCGCTTCCCCAGCAGATTCCCATTACAGCCAATCCCACTTCCCCGCCCCCTGAAAAGAAAACAACAAACAACTCCATTACAAAGTGGACAAAAGATATGAATAGACAGCTCTCAAAAGAAGACATACGAGCAGCCAACAGATACATGAAAAAATGCTCAGCCTCAATAGTCATAAAAGAAATGCTAGTTAAAACTTCACTGAGATACCACCTAACTCCAGTCGGGATGACCATCATCAATAACTCCAGAAACAACAGATGCTGGAGAGGATGCAGCAGAAAGGGAACACGTCTACCTTATTGGTGGAAGTGTAAACTAGTACAGCCTCTGTGGAAGACAGTATGGCGATTCCTATGAGGCCTTGTCTTTAACTGTTACCAAAACATTAGGGGTTTCATCAAGATCCCCTTGCTCACCAAACAGAAAGTCAAATGCTGAGCCATTTGGAATTCTTTAATATCTTTCAATTATATTTCATTATTTTTCCCATAGAGTTTTCTATTAGATTTTTAAAAATTCATTTCTATATATCTTATATTTCTTATGTCTATTAAACTGATAGTAGCTTCTCTCTCTCTCTCTCTCTCTCTCTCTCTTTCTCTCCCTCTCTCTCTCCTCCCCCCCTTCCCCCCCACTTCATGATCTTACTATATGACCTAGATGGGAGTACAGTGATGGCACAACCACAACTCACTCGACCAGCTGGGCTCAGGTGATCCATCCACCTCAGCTTACCAAGTAGTTGGGACTACAGGTGTGCATCACAACACCCGGGTAATTTTTTAAAAATTTTTTGTAGACATGAGGTCTCGCTATGTTGCCCAGGCTGGTCCAGAATTCCTGGACTCAAACAATTCTCCCACCTCGGCCTCCCAAAGTGTGGCAATTACAGGCGTGAGTCACAGTGCAGGGCCACGTTTTATGTCTCTTACTATTGGGTTTATATTTTTATAACATCAAAAGATTCTTTTGAATTTTTTTGTGAATAATTATATCATGAAAAAGTGTTATTTTTTATTTCTTAGTTTTTATATCTTTCCTTTAGTTGTCTAGCTAGGACTGTCTAGCTAGGACCCTAAATGAAATATTGAATACATGTGGTGATAGTGAGCAAACTTGCCTCATTCCTGAGTTCAGAGGAGATGATTTTACACACTGTCATCTAGAAAATAGGAAAAGGGTATAGTAGCTTGCTAGGACAGCCATCACAAAGCATAACAAACAGGGTGGCTTAAATAACAAAAATTTATTGTTTCACTGTTCTGGAGGATGGAAGTCTGAAATTAAAGCATTGGAAATGTTGGTTCCTTGTGAGGGCAATGAGGGAGGGATCTGCTCCAGGCTCTCCCTCTGGATTACAGATGGCATCTTCATGTTCACATGGTCTTCTCTCTGTATCTTCACATATTCCTACCTCCTTGTGTACTTCTGTTTCTGAGTTTCCTCTTTTTATAAGGACACCTGTCATATTGAATGAGGGCAAACCTAACAACCTTCCTCGATTGCCTCTGCAAAGACCCTGTCTCCAAATAAGGTCACATTCTGAGGTACTGGGACTTAGGCCTCAGAATGTGACTAACACATGGATGCCATCAACACTTTTAGCCAAGTGAGTCCTGAAGCCCCTTAGCTGCTGTGCAAGTGGAGCATGCACAAATGAAAACTTATCCACCACAGGCAGCTCTATTAAACCTTAGGTCTCTGACTCTCAAGGGAGCCTAGGCTTCCGTTGTCCCCTGCTGCCTATCTGTAAGTAATAAACCTGCTTCATGTAACTCGTGTATGTGAGTGTACTGACTCCCCAGTCTCAGATAAATTGGAAACTAGTGCACAGTAAACCTGATTCACAAAATGGGTACAGCAATCTGGGTACAGACTGATAGAATCAGATACCCTCCCATGCCTGGCCAAGGGCAGAGATATCATCCTGGGCATGCGGAGACTCGACAAGGGGAAAGGGGAGTGATAAGTGGAATATAAGTCTCCCCACACTGTACCCCCATGGAAGTAAATGGCCTTGCTGCAAGGGTTGAGGCAGAGGTAAAGGAATATAGAAGCAGGAGAACATGGTATATTATATTATACTTAGGTGATAGGCCATTTCTGGGGCCAGAGAGCTGAGTACCCAGAAGTAGCACCCAAGCACCGGAGAGGGAACCAAAAAAGGTCCTCAGATGGTCCCTGAGGCTTCTGAGAGAGACCCAACACACAGAGTGCAGTCTGCCTCCACAGAAAGGGAAACTCACTATCTAAATTACAAATATTTCTTGAGAGACCAGGGAAGTTGTATGCAACCTGGTGGATATGTTCACTAGATAAGAGAACATTGCAGATCCAAATGTCTTGGGCTGAATTGATACAGTCAGGAATGGGGCCAAGGTCTCAAGGTCCCTGCCAGAGCCCGATGGCCTTATATTCCTATCAAGATAAAAATGAATTCAGACTTTTCCGGGGTTCTGGTATATCGGAGGCCACATGACAATATTTTCAGGTCCCCTTAAGGGGAAAATTAAACTGATGACATGGGGAGGTTTGGGGACAGACATGGTGAATCATGGTGCTTGTCTGCTTATGGGTGGATAGAATAGACATAATAGTCTTCATTTTATAGATGCAGGATATAAATCAGAAAAAAATAACTTTCCCAAGGAATACAATAATTGTTACAGCTCTGATTCAAACTTAGGTTAGCTAACACTAACTTTATCATTTTTTTCACTATACCTCCAGATAGCATAATTTACATTGAATTACTTTGGATTAAAATCTACTGAATGCAGGCTACAGGTAAATATTACATACTTGTAAATTCCAATCCAGCCATGTAATATACATGAGACCATTATCTATTTTGAAATAATATTGACAAGTGAGAATTTGAGTTGATGGCAAATTACCTAAATGAAAATTGTTGACCAACAAGGGTGATATTCTTGTATCAATAAGATGAATAAATGAATAACTCTATCTACCAAGAATCCATTCACTATAAATATGGTCATTCTATACTAGTGTAGAAGTAAAATATTTCAGTAAATAAAGTTAAACAAATATTTTGATTCCATAAGCCTATGTTGGAGTTTTTCCCATTGTTTGGGAGAATGTTTATTTCTTAGTCAATGAGATTTCTTGCAAAACCATTTGTCAGAAATGAAAGGTGCTCATTTGCCAGGTAAGATGGCATGACTTAGTTACCTGCTGCCTGTAAGCCAAGGCAAATTAAAACTTTTTTCTCAATTTTGTTTTTTAATTTCAAAATCACTCTGTACATGTAAAAATCATAAAACTATGTGAGAGGCTTCCAAAATACAAGATTGAGAAATTTCACTCTGAACATAAGTAAGCTATGACATAAGGTTGTAAAAATTAATATATAGTAAATATTTTAACAATTTTATTACTATTGAAATAGGGACCGAGCGCTTAATTCATAGACACTGACACCAAAAGTACAAGTTATAAAAAGGAGAGGTTTATTAGCCAAGAGCTGGGCCGGCGGTCACTTGCCTGCTGGACATGCCAGTCCCACAGCAAGGGCCCCCATTTGCTGTAAGGGCTTGCTTAAATGGGGCAAAACCACAATGGGACTTTCCAAGTGGGCCAAACTGCAACATCCTGGAGGCCTAGGTACTTTTCAAGCATGCTAGCGGGGTTCACAGAAGCGAAAAAAAATCTGTTAAACAGTTTAACCTAGCCAGCAGGTGTTGTTGCCAATTTCCAGGAAGGGAACTTTTTTTTTTTAACTGTGCAAAGGTTGAGTGCATGCTTAACTGTGCAAAGACTGAGTTTATGCTTAGCCTAATTTTTGACATTGTAGATGTCTTTTAAGCCCCCTTCCACATTCGCCCTTTTCAGTTGTTCCTGGAGTCAAATCCTTGACTCTTCATATAGGGGATTATATTGAGTTCTGAGGACCATTAATTTTACTGATGACACATTATTTTTAATATAACCAAGGAGGCTTATGTATATGGGTCTTGGTTTTTCCAAGGAGCAATAGTTTTGCACCCCCATGCAGCACAGTGGTTTTGTCCTGCTTTGTGGCAACGGGCTGGTCCCGATGCCAGGCAAGCATAAAAACCAACAGATTTAAGTCTTTTTTCATAAGCTAACGTGCCGCATTCGTCAGTGTGTGTGCCCCCGAGTGTTAGACCTGGTCATAATTTATAAAGGTCACAATTAAAGACAGGCTGCCTGCTTCCTCTGTAGGTGGCAATTACTGTCCCAGTGATGGTATTTCTCAGTTCCTAGGAATAGTTCCCTGGAGTATAGGGATTATGTGGGTTAGGCCAGTAGGCCTTAAGCTGGGGAAAGTATGTAAGGAATATGATTAAAATACCTGGGCCTGCAAAGTCTTATCTTTAGAGGATTTTCTCCAGTAGCTGGTTTGAAGACTTTCCATGTCTTCGGGGGTGCGGTGATGGCTGCCTTTACTTGTGAATGATGAATCCAAGGGCAACACCGCTGACTTTGACGGCCGTACGAGTAGTAAGGATTACTATGTGGGGCCCTTTCCACCTTGGGGTGAGGATGTCAGCTTTGTGCTGTTTTATCCAGACCTGGTAACCAGGCTGGAACAGGTATGAATGTTCCAGAACCGGTTTCTGAAAGGCTGCCTGCACAGTCTCAGTGACAGCTTGCTGAACTTTTTGAAGAGACTGCAGTGACCGAAGCAAATTATGGTTTGAGAGTTCTAGTGCTTTTTCCAGTCCAATTTTTGGAAGTAACGGCAGGGGCCGTTCAAACAGAATTTTGAAGGGGGTTAGACCTTTGATGCAGGGGGTACACCTGGCCCTTAAGAGGGCATAGGGAAGGAGTGTTACCCAACCTTCACTGGTCTCCAGGGTTAATTTGGTCAAGGTCTCTTTAAGCATCTGATTCATTCTTTCTACCTGTCCTGAACTCTGGGGATGATAAGTACAATGTAAGTTTCAATTTATTCCCAAGGTTTTTGCAATACCTTTAGTAAGTTTAGAAATAAATGCTGGGCCATTATCTGGGCCTATTGAGATAGGTAGATCATATCTCAGTATGATGTCATTTAAGAGTTTCTTTACTATTACAGAAGCAGTTTCAGTTTTTGTAGGAAATGCCTCGACTCATCCCGAGAAGGTGTCTACCAAGACCAATAGGTATTTATATCCATATTGCCCAGGTTTGACTTCTGTAAAGTCTATTTCCCAATGTCTCCCGAGTGTTAGTCCCCTATCTCAGACCCCTTGGGTGGATACACTGACCTTAGCATTATTAGTCTGCTGGCATGACACGCAGTCTTGAATGAGCTCCTGGGCGAGTTGGTCCAGATGAGG
>CAUYQG010068365.1:0-22311 GCA_963574415.1 Tarsius wallacei
TACAGGCGCGCGCTACCACGCCCGGCTAATTTTTTGATTTATTGTAGAGATGAGGTCTCGCTTGCCCAGGTGGGTCTCGAACCCGTGGGCTCAGGCAATCCACTCACCTCAGCCTCCCAAGGCGTGGGATTACAGGCTGAGCCACCGAGCCCGGCCAGCTCATTAATTTTTAGTTTTGTCTTATTTCCTAATATATACTAATCAGGCTATAAAATTGCCCTTTAAGCAATCCCTCAAGTTTTGAGATGTAGCGTTTTCATGAACATTCAGTTCAAAATATTTTATAATTTTCATTATGATGTCTGTTTTCATCTATGAGTTATTCAGAAGTATTTTTCTTAATTGCCAAACATATTGTGATTTTGGTGATCTTTTTGCTATTGGCTTCTAACTTAGTTGCACTGTAGTCAGAGGACATACTCTATGTTGATTCAATTTCTTGAAATGTGTTGATGCTTGCTTTATGTCCTAGTTTGTGAACATTAAAACTATGAACATTATTATGAACATGATTTACTTAAAAAGAATGTGTGCTCTGTGGTTGTAGGGTGTAATGTTCTGTCTATTTGGTTAAGAGAACTGATTATTTTCTTTAAATCTATGTTTTCACTAATTTTTTTTTTTGTCTGTCTGTTGTATAAGTTATAGAGAGAGGCATGTTAAAATCTCCCATACGATTGGGAATTTTTCTATTTTTCCTTTTAGTTCCTTTAATTTTTGTTTCATGTATTTTAAGACACCTACATATTTACAATTCTTATGTATCTCTCTTGTGAATGGCTTTATCTCTAGTAATTTTTTTTTCTGAGTTAAAATCTACATGTCTGATAACACAGCCTCAACAGTTTTATTTTGATTAGTGCATGCATGACATATTTTTTTTCCACCCTTTTACTTTCAACCTTTCTCTACTTTTGTTTTTGGCAAGAGTATTATAAATAGCCCATAGCTGGATTTAAAATTTTTTTGTCAAGTTTGCCAATTGTTGACTTTTAACTGAAACATTAGGTTCACTTACATTTAATGTAAATGCTGATATATTTGAATTGAAAGCTAGCTCTTATTTTGTGTTTTCTTTTTGTCACACATATTGCTTCCTTTATTCTCTTTTCCTAACTCTCTTTGGACTTTATTATTTCATTTTTTCCCTCTCAGACCACAATCTACATATACAATCTTATATCCAAAGTAATTCAAGACCTGTATGCCCCTCTTCAATAATACAAGGACTTGAACTCTGTAACTCCATTTTTCACCCTCCTGATTTACATGTTACTGTTGCTGCTATTTTAAGTCTATTTTCCCCCAGTCCTATTAGACCCTATTATTCTGTTTTATTCAACCAATGCTCACTCTTTGCAATTTACCCACATATTTTCCATTTTCTTAGCACTTCATTTCTTCCTGCATACCAGACTTTCTTTCTGGGAATCACTCTCCTGACAAAATATAGCCTGTAGAATTTCCTTAAGTTAGTGACTTCACTTTTGAAAGCCTTTTAAAAAATATAACCTTCATTCTTGAAAGACAGTTTTACTAGGCATAAAATAATTGGTTGCAATTACCTTTTTTTCAATACCATGAAGTTATTGTTCCATCATCTTCCATTGTCGATGTTAAGTCATCTATAATTTTTTTTTTCTGTTTTGAGTTGGAGTCTCACTCTGTCGCCCAGACTGGAGTGCAGTGGCACGCTCCTGGCCACTGCATCCTTGACTTGCTGAACTCTGGCGATCCTTCCGCCTCAGCCTTCCAAGTAGCTGGAACTACAGGCGCGTGCTACCATGCCCAGTTAGTTTTTTTGCTTTATTGTAGAGATGAGGTCTCGCCAAGTTTCCCGGATGGGTCTTGAACCCACAGGCTCAGGCAATCCACTCGCCTTGGCCTCCCAAAGTGCTGGGATTACAGGCTGAGCCACCGAGCCCGGCCCATCTATAAATCTAATTGCCATTCCTGTAAAGGTAATCTGTATTGCATAACCTGTCTGCTTTAAATATTTTCTTTGTCTACATATAAAATTCTTTATTTATTATGCTTTGTGTCTCTTAAATCAGTGGATTGGAATCTTTCATTAGATTTGGAAAATTCTTAGTTATTATCTCTTCAGAAATTGCTCCACCTTTTTTCTTTCCCTTTTCTTTGAGCTTTCTTATTGTATATATGTAGTTTCCAGGTCTCTTATTCTCATTTCTAAAATTAAAATAAATCTCTTTCTCCATGATCCATTCTGGATCACTTCCTTTGATTTATATTCCCATTCACTAAGTCTACATTTTGCTCTAATTTGATAGCGCAAGATAAAGATTTAGTGTTCAAAATCAATGAACTTTCAAGTTTTCCAAACTATGAACATGGTATGTCTGCACATTTATTTAGGTCTTCTTTGATTTCTTTCTTCAGCATCTTGTAATTTTCTAGACATAAATTCTATACGTTTTGTTAGATTTATACCTAAGTGTTTTATTTCCTTTAGATCAATTATAAATGGATTTATGTTAATTTTTGTTTTCATTTGTTTATTATTAGTATATCAAATTGTGATTGATTTTTGTGTTGATCTTTATCTCATAACTGAACTTGCTTATTCTAGAAGTTTTGGGGTTTTTTTTTGGGATTTTCAACATAGATAATCATGTCACATAAGTCTTATTTCTTTCGAATATGTATAACTTTTATTGTTGATTTGAGACTTCCTTTTTTTCTAATAGAAGTATTTAGTGTTATAAATTTCCCACTTTGCATGCTTTAGTTGCATCCCACCTGTTTTTAATAAGCTATATTTTCACATTCATTCAGTTACATGCATTTTAAAAAATGTCCTTTGAAATTTTCTCTTTGATCTATGGATTACTTAGAAGTGTACTGTTTAACTTTCAGAACTTTTACTATTTTCCTGCTGTCTTTCTCTTTCTCTTATTTCAGTTTGATTCCATTATGGTCACATTTTAATTCTTTTTAAACTAGTTGAGGTTTGTTTTATGGCTTAGATTATGATCTATCTTAGTGAATATTATATGGGTACTTGAAAAAAAGTATATTCTGCTGTTGTTGGCGGGGGGAGAGTTCTACACACATAATTAGATCCTGTTGTTGATTGTGTTGTTCAGCTCTTCTATATCCTTGATGATTTTCTTTCTAGTAGTTCTGTGGTAATTGCCAAGAGTAGGGTACTGAAGTCCTACCTATAATTGTGAATTTGTCTATTTTGCCTTTCTATCAGTTTTTGCTTCATGTATTCTGAGACCCTATTTTTGTTTTGTTTTGTTTTTGTGAGTTGTAGTCTCACTCTGTCACCTAGACTGGAGTACAGTGGCACAGTCACGGTTGACTGCAGCCTCAAACACCTGGGCGCAAGCAACTCTCTTTCTTCAGCCTCCTGAGTAGCTGGGACTACAGGCACATGCCACCATGCCTGGCTAATTTTTAAATTGTTTTGTAGAGATGAGGTCTTGCTATATAGCCCAGGCTGGTCTTGAACTCCTGGGCTCAAACAATCCTTCTGTCTTGGCTTCCCAAAGTGCTGGGATTATAGGTGTGAGCCACCATGCCCAGTTGAGACCGTGTTTTTTGGTGTGCACACATTGAGGATTGTTATGTCTTCTTCATGGGCCTCCATTGAACTTTTAACTTTGTTTATTTCATTCATAATTTCTAGAGATTCTGATGGCCTCTTCATCAAATATGGTAAGTCATTTTTTATAGTCTATTTTTTCTTTAGATATAAACATAACTTTTAAAGTCTGTACCTGACAATGACAATTTCAAAGTCTGTACGGGTCATTTCTGCTCTGTTGTTTCTGTTAGTTCTTAGTCATATTGTTTTCTTTTGTGCTTAGTTATTTTTGAATGCTTGCTGGTCAGTGTCCCTGACTAGTCCCAGACCTAAGATAGACATGCCTTCCTCCAAAGAGGGTTCTTGTTTGCTTTTGCCAGGCATCAGAAATAATTAAAAGCCATAGATGATCTTAAATCAAGTTCCCAGCTTGAGCTTTTTTTGGCTAATCCTGGCTAAAAGTTGCAAATCTGAACAAGGACTCATGTGTGGCCTCTTCTTCCTCGAGATATTTTATTCTTTCATTTTCCTTCTCCTGTTTGCCTCCGCACCAAGGCACCAAGGCTTCTCTGAAGCCCTCTAGAATTGGGGGAAAGAAGTGTGTAAAGATCTAGTTCATTCTAGCCCTGAGGGTGGAGTTCCTTGGGGGTTCAGCTTAATATAAGGGACATCAACTATGAGGCCACTCAGCTTGAAAGGGCCCCAGTCTTTGTATGGCCACTGCTCAAAGCTTAAGGGAGCAAGTCTGGCAAGTGCCCACAGGGCACCTGTGGCTCTGGTGCTCCAGCAGCCTGCTCATGTCTCTGGTTACATGTGTTTATTTCTCAGCTTTTCAGCTTTAAGAGTCAAGTTTGAAAGATGTTCTATATACCACTTGTTATTTTAGTGGTAGGGAGGTTGATCCTAAGAATAGAGCCTGCCCCCCTGGAAACTGGAAGGTTTCTGGTACATTTTCTATCCCTGCTAATCCTGAAAGGCCTGGGCCCTCCTTCCTGGGGGTTGAGGTATCCACTGCTTCAAAGGGCTGGCAGGACCCAGAGAACAAGGAGGTCACGGTCAGCTTCTAACTTCCAGAACTGGCTTCTAAAATTCATTCCAGGGGTAGCACTTGTGAAGGTTAAAGCTTTCGTTGGTAAGAGCCAGGCTACGTTGAAAGAAAAGGTTCATTTAAGTTCCAAAAGGTACACTGAAAATAATCAAGAATCAGAGTGCCCAGGGAATTACAGCATCCACTTTCACTAAAGCCCATAGACTAGTAAGAATAAAACATGACAATAAAAATGAAAGACCCTTTCTGGACTGAGGTGGGCGAGGTGGAAGGGTGGGCAACACGCAGAGAAGAGATTGGTAGGAAAGGTTTATGGTGACAGTTTAGACAGGGGCTAAGTCCTGCTCCATTTACTTTCATACTCTTCAGAGATAAACCTAGTTTGTGTTGGGGTTGGGGAGGGCATAGTCAAGAGGCCCAGTTAAGTTTGAAAGTGGTAGAGCAGATGGGTTTGTACTTCGCTTCCCACATGGAGCTCTGGAAGGAGAGCGCCTCGCATTGTCCTGCCCTTATATACAACAACACTAAAGGAGTAGAAATGGAAGTGTGGCGTGTATAGGTAGAGAGAGCTTCAGAAGATACCCTTCCTGCAGCCTTAGTAGGCAGGGCATTGCACAGATCTACAACATTATCAAGGCTCCTTGAGAGAGGTGAAGGAGACTGAGAATCAATGGTCTGCAGGGCTACTAGGATGTGAATACGAGTATAGGGAGTGCAGCCCAAAACCGGGAACCATGGTGTTGGCAATAGCAGGGAGAGCCCAGGCCCAGGCCCAGGCTCAGACAGCAGGAATGTAGAGCTGGAGATAAAAGAAGCTGGGGAGGCTTAGAGGCGGAGGCCAGTGCCTAAGACAGAGGGCAGACTCCTCTGCTGGAGGGTAGTGAGGGCAGCTGCCACCTTTGGATACCAGAATGCTAAGCCACCCAGGAAGCTTAACTCACTTTTGGGGAGGAAGGCAGGAAAAGATGACTGATTAGTAACTGACCTGTAACAGGCTTAACTTAAAATTAGAAGGCAGTACCTTAAAGTGGCAATTTTTTTCACCATTCTTGGAAATGGTGGCTTAAGAGCAAGTTGAATGTTACAGAAAGAAAAGCAAGTTACACATCTGCACATCTGAGCCCCATGTTATATGTGGGACATACATACATCTTTTTCTCTTCTCTGCTTTAAAATAAATGGGGCCTGGGAAGACTAACTCCTGTTGGTGTTGTCTTTTCGGGGAAATTTACATACATTTAACCTCCACATAAGTTTCTGTTTTACAGAAGGAAATGGTGTGGGAGGACAGAGGTCCATTCAGGCAGCTCTGTTGGACATCTTGGATACCCAGGTGTCATCTGTGATGGCTTAGCTAATCTTGACAGGGCAGGTCCTGCACTGAAAAAAAAATCAATTTTTTCTTTAATAGCACCCAGGAGAGGAAAGTCAATAAAAATAAGTTTGAGCTACAACTCCTTCTTGCCCTCCAAATGGTCATAAATTCAAGTTTTCTTCTTTTCTTATCACTCTTGGCCACAATTCCAGGGACCCCCCCCCCCCCCGCTTTCATTACCATCCCAATCCCTCCCCAACCCCATTAGATACAGATACTTCTCCTGTGACCCTTGGCTGATAGCTATACCACCATTACAGCATTTGTGTGATAATGATCTGTCTGCCCTTGTCTTTCCCATTAAGACCCAAAGCTCCTTAAGGACATGATACTTGTTTTTTCATTCTGAGTAACATTCTGGGTAGCATGAAGCTATACCATCCCAGTATGGCGGGTAGAATTCCTTGTTTATCTTCACTGCCTCAAAAACTAATGAAATGGCAATAAAGGAATAAAAAAAGGTATGAAATCACTAGGACAAAGACAGTGAGAAAGGAGACAATAGTTGGGAAAAGTTAACATTCTGGAAGTTGGAGAGCTGGTGGACAGTGGTAACAGACTAAGCCGAATCTGCAGGCAGGGAAGGCAATAAGATTTTTACAGAGGAAAACAGGGTGGGAAGATGGGCCCCTGTCCTCCCAGCCTGTTTTTTTTTCTCGCCCAGTACAATACCAGAGTGGCTGGGGACTGGAGGAGCTGGTGACCTTTCCAGTTAGGAGTGAAAACAGGAGGAACTGTTGAGTTTGTCTGAGGAGCCCTTATATCCACCCTTGCTCTCAATTGTCTAACTTGTCCTCCCATCTGGGCAGAAGGCCAGATATCTGCTTTCTGCCTAAATTGGGCCAGAAAGAACCTTGACAAATACTCACATTTGGGGGTCTTGAACCTAGGGCCTGATCGTATGGCCATGAGGCCTACCAGCTTCCCCTACACACCCAGAGCTTCCAGCCTGCACTTGGGGTTTGATCTGCAAATATGAGTGGACAGCCTAGAAAGGGACAAATTTTGGAAAGGTGTCTACCATGAAAGACAGAGACTAAAGTAACCACCAGGAGCAAAGGAGCTTGGAGGACACAAAGGCAATGCAGAGACCAAAAGGAAATTTTAAAAATTTCCAGATAATATTGTCAGAAATACTAGAGAGATGATATCCCATCTATGAAACAAGAATGGGGGGGGGGTGGTTGTAAAGGAATAATCAGAAAACAGGAAAAAGCTTTTAGAAATTAAAAAATATTTACTCACTCAACGCCATTCACCAACTGCCTTTTACATGACAGGTACAGTGCTAGACACTAGGAAAACACAATGGTGATGAAATAGACCCATTCTTGCCCTCATGGAATTTACATTCTGGTAGATGATAACAACAGTAAAAAACAGGAGGAGAATTAGAAAAAGAATTTAGAGAATCATATGCTAAAAAGGAGACAAAAAAAAATCAGAAGTTTGATCCATGAGGTCTCACATTTAACTAATATAAATTTCTGAAAGAGAAGAGAAAAACAAAGAGGAAACCATCAAAGAAATAAGATAAAATTCTTTCCAAACCAGAAGGACATACATTTTCAGAATCAACAGACTTTTGAATACTCAGCACTTGGAATAAAAGAAGGTCCACATAATGGCAAACCATTATAAAATTTCAGATCACTAGGTTTAAAGACAAGACCCTAAAAGTTCCCAGAAAGAAAACCAGAGATCAAATACACAGGACTGAAAAGCAGAATAGCATCGCATTTCTCAATAGCAAATCTTGAATTCAGAAGACAGTGAAGCAAAGTCATCAAAATGTTAAAGAAAAATGATTTCCAACTTAGAATTCTATATTTGGCCAAACTACTTATTAACTAGGATAGGGGCTGGCAGACTTTTTCTACTAGATGAGAGACAGTAAATAGTTGAGGTTTTGTGGGACACATAGTCTTTGCAGCATAGTCTTTTACTTTTTAAAAACAACTTAAAAATGCAAACAAATCATTCTTAGTTCACAAAATGAATGAAAATAGGCTATGGGGCAGATTTGGCTTGTGGCTCTGGTTGCTGGCCTCTGAATTGGAGTATGGCATAAAGTTGTGTTCTTATTTGCAAGGGCTCAGAAAATTTACCTCCCATATAGCCTTTCTCAGAAAGATGCTAGAAGACGCACTCCACCAAAACAAGAGTAAGGCAAAAAACAAAAACAAACAAACAAACAAACAAAAAAAACCAGAAGGCACAGAATCCAAGAAACAAGAGTTTTGAATCAAGAAACAGGAAATCCCAGGAAGATAATGCTTTAGTGTACAGACAGAGCTGGAGCGCTTCAGGAGGAAGACATGTAGAAACAAAATGAAACAGACCATCTGATGAGTCTGTCTGTACTAACAAGAGTTCTTGAGATCTTTTGGAAAATTGGAACTGAATTAGTGATAGGTAACTAAGGCAACAAATAAATGAGGCAATTATTCACTCTAGGAAAAATATCAACATTTTTATGAGAGAGAATGAAATCATAGTGGACTGCACGGTCTAGCTGACATTATCTGCATAGACATAAATGTAAACAATAAATATTAATTGAACCTAAAGTTGTGAGCTGATCAATCTGAGAGCATGTGGGGAGGTGAAGTGTGAATTTGTGGTTGGAGGTATGAGAGCGCTAAATCTTCATTTTTTTCCTATAGGAAGCCAACAGATATTATTGAAATCTTAAAAAAAAAAAAAATCAAGAAACAAGAGTATAAGCTTGTAATTTAAGAATAGAGAGTCAAATACCAGAGAAAACAGCTTTTTTTTTAAAAAAACATATTTTTTATTTTAAAATTGTGGGGTACAGTTAAGGGTTAGGTATACAAATATGCATCGTTCAGGCACCCTTGTTGATAAGGGGTGTCCCCCGTCCCCAGACAGATATTGACTACCGTTAGTCCCACCTCCCTTTCCCTCCCTGACCCCCCCATAGTTTCCTGCCACTGTCAATCCTGAGAAAACAGCTTAAAGAGTCAAAACTGGTTGCTCTGGGAACCAGGAAGCAGGGATGGGAAGGGATGAAACAGATAACACTATAAAGCCTTATAATAACTTGACTTTTATTTCATATATATATTTGTATACATATATATGTTCATAAACATGATTTATAAAATAAGCTTAAAAATTAATACTGTAGAAATATTTCAGTATAGTGAAAAGTATAAAGGATCAAAAGTTAACAGAACATATCTAAGAGACTTTTATTTTAATTTTTTTTCACCTTTAAATTTTTTATTTCAAAATTGTGGGGTACAATTCAGGGTTAGGTACACAAATATTCATTGTGCAGGTACCCTTGTTGATAAGGTGTGCCCCTCCCTTCCCCAGGCAGATTCCCACTACTGCCAATCCCCTGTTTTCTTTTGGTTCACGTTCTTTGTCTTTTTCTTACATGTTCTTCTTCACATAATTTAAATTCACTTTTATATCTTTACTTAGATTATATCATAAGTATTTTTCCAAGTCATTAGCACTCTTGAAGCATCATTTTTAATGTCTGCATAATATTGGAAGTTAAAAAAAAACAAACATTTGTTTTGCTGGAGTCCATATTCATATATGACCATCTTTGTAGATTTTGGTTGCAAGTTTTAGATAGTTTTTAAAGATAACTTATTAGAAAGAAAAATTACTGGCTTGAAACTGTTGGAGGCTTTTGCTAGGGCTTGCTAAACTGTTTTTCAGAAATTCTGAACAAGGAGAGCAAGCCACCAGCAGACATGAAAGATCCCCTCTCACTGCATAATGGCCAGTACTGAGTCTACTCATTTAAAGACATCTTTGCCAATCTGTAGGAATATTTGTGGTTTAAAATTTGAGTTTGAAATTACTTAAGTGATACTTTATTACTTATCACGTATTCACATCTCTCCCTTTGTGACTGCCTGCTCACATCCATTGCTCATCGTATTTATTGATTGATATATATGAACCCTTTTTTAACAAGCATATTAGTCCCTTGGTATCCATGTGGGATTGGTCCCAGGACAACAAAATCCATGGATGTTCAACTACCTTATATAAAATGGTATAGTATCTGCATATAACCTATGCATATGCTGCTGTATACTTTAAAAGTTAGCTCAAATTACTTATAATATCTAATACAATGTAAATGCTATATAAATAGTTGTTACACTGTATTGTTTAAGGAATAATGACAAGAAACCATCCATTTGTTTCCCCTAATACTTTTGATCCATGGTTGGTTGAATCCAGAGATGCAGAACCCATGGGTATGGAGGGTTGATTGTATGTTAAAGTTTGCCTGCCTGCGAGTCTTTTGGCAACCATATAGAGAGAGTTCCCTTCCAAACCATTGACCCTTTCCCCATCCCCCCAACTCTTGTCTGGGTGCTAGGAATCAGGCCCAGGTCTTGGGCTGACCTTCGCACCTCCATGCCAAATAAAGCCTCAGGTCTTCATCTTGGGGATCATTACTTTTGTCACTTCTTGGATTGTTATTGCCCCTCTGCTCTACTGTCTTGTATCCATTCTCTATGTCACATCGTAATTTTCATCTCTGTATTTTTTCTTGAATTCTGGAAGAATTCCTTGGACTGGTGTTCCAATTCTCTATTTAGTTGCCAGAAATAGCCTCCCTGCTGCCCTGTCTCCCCTGAACATTAATTGAGCAATGATATTTTCATTTCCAGAGCATTACACTATCCTCAGACTGCTCCTTTCTCATGACAAGCTGTTTTTTTGCTATTATCACATTCTCCAAGAGTCTCCTGAAGACCAGCAATTTGAAAATGTCCTCATCTTCCTAAATGGAGGGCCACTTGCCCTGAATCTGCAGGCTGGCCCTTTCTTTGGAACCGCAGTCCCTTTTCACATGACCTGTGATTTTTCTCTGACTGGTCAGCCTCCTCCAAAAGGTCTGTCAGTATGGGCTGTTGGGTGGCCCCATCAGAGGCTGGGTAGGTTCCATTTAATTATTTTGCTCACAGCAATTAGTCTTTGCACCTGAGAAATAAACTGCTTGTGTAATTCTAGGGGGCAGCTACAGGTCTGAGGAAACAGCCATTGACAGGGAATTCTATACTTAAAGATTTGATCTCTAGCATTTTACTGAGTGAAATATATGAGACAGGAAATCAAATTGCTTTTTTCCTCCAAATAATTAAGTGACTATTCTGTATTCTTTTATTAAATAATCTCTCTACCCTCACTGCTTTTTTGTTTTTCCCTTATAATATACAATCTTTTAGTGTATACTTTATGTTCCATATGCTGTTTGGAGTCAGTATTCACTTTTTAAAAAAATTACATTTTAACATTTTGGAGCACTTTCTGAGCACCTGGTCAGTCTACTGGGAGAACTTCAGGATACTTTGGTTGAGTTAACTAAAAACAACAACAACAGCAACAACAAAACCCACTCACTGGCATTTTCAGTGGAAAACCAATCAATAAATGACCGTTCCCATGAAGAGCTGGTCATATTTCCACTTACTCAAGTCTCTCAGCAGAGAGCAGAGCTACTGCCCTTGGTGTCCTACACGTTTGTAGGTCACATTGTTCCCGGGACATGCATCCTTGGCTGTTTCTATTGTGGATGGAATCCTTTTTTCTCATTATATTTTACTGTATATATTTTTCATTATATTGTATTACAACTGTTTTACAGGAAACCTTGTACTTTGGTTTATTTTGAATCTGGCTACCTTACTGAACGTATTATTTCTAATAGTTTTTCAAATGTTTCTCCTGGATTTTCTAGGGATAGAGTAATACCACCTGCAAATAGTAAAAAATGGAGCCTCATTCTTATATTTCTTATTTTTGACTGATGCAATTGTAAAATAATAGTGGTGAGGAAGCATTCTTTTCTATTTCCTTGCTTCTGTTGGAATACTTTTGAAGTGTTATGCCATTATGCATCATGCCAGGAAAGTATCCTTATAGTTCTAATTTACTAAAAGCATAAAAAAAATCCCTGAGTAGGTGTTGGATTTTATTGAATGACTTTTAAGTGTGTATTGAGATGATGATTTAAGTTTCATAAAAGTATATTGTCTTAGTAATGCGATATATTAATAGATATCTTTATGGTATATTGTCCTTGAATACCTGGGATAAATGCTAGCTGGTCTTGTTGAATTATTCTTTTATTAGCAATTTGATAACCTACTACTTTATGTGGGTATTTTGCACCTAAGATTGTATTGCTAAACACACGCTGTAATGCCACAGTACCCTTATCCAATTTTCCTTGGGCTAGAAAATGGCTATGGTAGATTGAATTATTGCTCCCAACTCCTCACTCTATAGTATTACCCATCCACACTTTTTCCACAGCCTTACAAAGGCAGGATGCACTTCCCTGCCTCTTGACTTTGGGATTGGCCATGAGACTTGCTTTGACCAATAGGATGTTAGCAGACGGAACATAAACGGACATTTAAAACTTGCTTGCTTGGTGGGGTTTGCAATCCTGTGCCTGTGCCATACCCTTGAGAAGAATACATAAGGTAGCCATTGCCTCTCCTATTCTCCTAGGTTCCAGAATAGGAGAGGAGGAACACACCTGTCCCAGCTGACTCACAGATCTGTGATCAAGAAATAAAACGCTGATTTTTGCATGCCATTGATATTTTGTGATTTTATGCAGCTAAAGCTGACCAATATAATGTTTTATATGAAAACAAACAAGAACGTGTATGGGTACTATTTTTAAGATCTGAATACCTTAGTTAGACTTAGATAACATATGAATAGTTCATGGCACTTGGCTGGTGCTCAGCAATTGTTACTCTCTTTCCTCCCTGTCCTGGAGGGCTCAGTAGAGAATTGTGACAGTCTTTTCAAAACATGGCTACAACATTGTCTCCTGGCCCACAGGCTCTTCTGGAACCTGGCCATTCCTCCATTGGGAGGTGACGTTTGTGTGCCTCCTCTTGGACTGGGGTGGGTATTTGTAACTACTTTACCCAGTGGTAGAAGTGATATTGGAGAACTTCTGAGGAGAGGTCACAAAGATGCCATGTACTTAGATCTTATGATCTTGGGACACTAGGTCTTAGAACTCAGGTGCCATGCTGTGAAAACCCAGTCTTAGAACCCAAACTGGCCTATGCAGAGAGTGCACAGAGTGGCCAGGTGCATGAGTTATTTATGGTCAGTGACCTGATACCCAGCATCAGCTGCCAGATGTGTGAGTGAAGAAGTCTCCAGATGATTCCTGCCTCTAGTTGTCCAGTCACTTGGAGTCTTGGAGTTTTCTCAGCTGAGTCCCCAGACATCATGGAATAGGAACAAGTCACCCTCACTGTGCTCTGTCCAAATTCCTGACCCATGAATCTATGAGTATAACAAGATGCCACTAAATTTGGGGTGGTTTGTTATGCAGTAATAATTACACTGGAATAGAAATGGAGATACAAAAAGGTTCTGCGATTGTCCTATGGTTATGCTACCAGAAAACAGTAGGATTAGGATTTGAACCCAAAGCTGCCTGTGCTTTTTCTACTGCACTGTATGGATGATGGACAGTGACGTTTGAAGAGGTGGAGGCTAAGCCAGGCCAGGCTAAGAAGGGTATCACTAGGCAGTCCCACCTTTGTCTACATGTAGCCCCAAAGCAGGTCATTCTGAGGTATGACAGAGAAACTGCCCCCTCCAGAGCTGACCCGACAGATAAGACCATCTCCTCACCAAGAATGGGCTTCAATAAAATGTTATTGCTGCTTAAAATGCCAGCAGCCTCACAAACCGTGAAGCAAAGACTTAATAGCATTCCAAACTGTAAAGACTTCATTATTTTCACAGAGAATGCCTTGGCACATTTATCAGCATTTTATTAAGAATTACCACACACATTTAAAACAAAACTACACGTGTCAAAACAATTGAGAAAAGCATTAGGTAATGCTCAGACATGGCTGCCCAGTGGCACAGACCGAGTACTATTCTCATCTTCCCTTTTGCAGGCTTCAGTTCCAGGGCTTTTGCTGGGAGAAGCCCAGGGTCCCTGTGGGCACAAGCACAGTCTGGCCCTTACCCCCTCATGTGTCCTTTTGCCCATTTTCTTCTTTCCTTGGTTGTGCTGGCTGGAAAGCACCCTGGACAACAAAGGCCTCGAAAGGCAACGATCTGAGAGATTAGGAACAATGGTTGCAGGTCCTGCTGGGAATCAGGAAACAAGGAAAGGAAGCTGGAGTAATGTAGCAGTTTAAAAAAAGACCAGAATATTAACTAAATGGTTATTTATTGTGATTAAACTTCACCTCCAAGCTAAGTTTGCAAACATGAGCTGGCTGAGATGACTTAGGCCTTGGGGCCATTTTGGCATCCTTTTACTAGATTTCATCACATTTCACTCTTATTTAACAAGTCGTATTTTTGCATTTTTTGTTTGTTTTATTTCTTCAGAGAGCTCTTAGCCCTTATGGTCCAATGAACTTGAGAACACCTATGTACTGCTCTACCTTGTGTCTGGTTGGCCACAAGCGCCCATCCTTTTCAAAGGCCACCACATGCCTGGATCAAGGAAGCCTGGAGCCGGGAGAACAGATCCAGGTGTTCTCATTACTCCAAAATAGAGTCATAGCCCTCTGGCACCACAGTCGGCTAACTGATACCATGGTGGCCATCACTGAAATTGCGACCATCTGCCCTCCCTTCCCAGTGTCCTTGGGACACGCTGATCATCTTCTGCCTTCGATTTCCCATACTTCTTTCCGTGTGAAGAGTCTTTCAATCAGCAAACTCTTCCTACACACTAGAAAGCCTCCTCTGGTCTCCAGAATCTTTCAATGCCTGAGATTGTCAGTATGAGGTTTCTCTTTCTTTCATTTCCAAATGTCCTGCTTTCTTTGTGTGCAACTTCTTAAAAACTTGGCAAAGTAAACAACAAAGTGGTAATATTTCATAGAGTTTCAACTTCCCTCTGGCCCCAGATAGAAAGGACATTTTTGTTCCCTGTCTCTCTTGCCCCATTCTCTGCCATCATCTCTGAGTCTCAGGCATGGCACAAGGCGCTGGTCAGATGGCAGCACATTCTACGAGTCTAAACTCTGACAAAGCTTTTGGTGGGGTGGCATCCCGTTGGGGTCCTACCTGCTCTCAGGGTATTAGAACCCCTTTCTTTTGCTGCTTCTGTTTTGCACCATTTATCTCTGGGCTGTGTCTCTCTGCCTGCTGAATGGAATGTGTGTCCTTTCAGGGTAGGTAGGTTTTAAAAAGAACTTGCCAGAACTCTCAAACGCTAGGGTTTCATAGCTTCTCAGAAACTCATTACCTTCTCTTTGGGGATCTGAGACCCTGCAGGAACTTCCTATAGGAAGAAAGGCAGGTGGGGAAGGGGTGGTGGGGACAAGCTGTAACAGGGCAGTTCTAGTTGGGTATGTAGCCTGCTTCTGCTGAAGGATTCATGGGCAAGCAGCTCAAAACACCGCACTGGGCACCCTCTGCATATGTAATCTATGCAAAGCATCTCCTTCCTCTATTAACCAATAGCTGGGCCTGGACAATCTCTCCTTCATCCGTCCTCTCAAGTCAGGCTTTGTAGCAGCAGAAACTTGAGGTCCATCAGGCCGAGACAGACCTAAGTGTGAGCCTCGGCTCTATAGTTTATGAGCTGTGTGGCTTGAGCAAATTACTCAACCTCTCTGTACCCTAGTCTCTTCACCTGTGCAATGAGAATAAATAAAATCACAAGGCTGGTGAAAGAATCAAATGAGCCAATGTAATGTAGGGGATAGTTTAGGGACAGACAATAGACTGACAATAGAAATGTCAGTTGAGGCTGGGTGTGGAGGCTCACACCTGTAATCCTAGCACTTGGTGAGGCTAAGGTGAGAGGATTGCTTGAGTCCAGATGTTTGAGCCCCAGGTGACACAGTGAGACCTCATCTCTATAAAAAAATAGAAAAAATTGGCAGGGCATGGTGGTGTATGCCTATAGTACCAGCTACTCGGAAGGCTTGAGACAGACAGAAAGGATAACCTGAACCCAGGAGGCTGAGGCTGTAGTGAGCTGTGATTGTGCCACTGCACTCCAACCTGGCAGACAGAGTGAGACTCCAACTCAAAAAAAGAAAAAAAAAAAAAAAGAAATATCAGTTGAATCTGAATTTTCTTCTACCTCCCCCTTTGTTTTTACTAAAATAGCATTTCCACCCCTTCTTAAGGCAGGCAGGAAATACATTCATTTACTTAGTAGATAGTTTGGCATGCACTTCAAGTTATTTATTTCCGAATCTTTGGAAATAAATGTGGTGGGAGCCTAGCCTTCCTAGAATGGGGTGGAGGGTTGGGGTGGGGGTGTAAAGTCCTGAGGGAGATTAACAGTCACCACACTGGCAGTCAGAGATTCAGGAGGAAACTTCAGGAGCCTGAAAGGGATGCTGAACAGGTTGGAACAGGTGTTCCAGAAAATAGGCCATCGAACTGAGCCATCTACAATGCAGAAGGTAAAAGGTAACCTAAGAAAGGTGAAGCTTGTTAATAAAATCAATTCTTTCCACTTTAAATGTACTGAAAAGAGACTTAAAAAAATCTTCAGAACAACTGAAGCTCGATGGTGCCTTGATTCTGCACTAATATCCTTGCCCATTTCTTGATACATTTTCAATTTACTTTCATGGCAATTTACACTCAAGGAAACTGTCCAAGATGTGCTGGGGGATTCAATGAAATAGGTCATGGAGTTAAATGCTGTGGTGAAACATAGGGCTTAATTTTATGGATAAAATTTAAACTGCTTAGCTGCCTTTTTTACATTATTCGTGTTAAGACTAATGATTACTCAGTGAGTGGGAAGGGATCACTGTGGAAGTCAGGAAGCCTTTTTTCCAATTCTTTAAGCACATCTGGACGGGGTTGTGGACTCTGCCCTGGAGGTTAACAGACATTGTATTAGGGAAGAGACCTGAGTGGCCCACCAGTCAATCTCCCCCACCTGGGCTGCTCCTGAAACTGCTGCAGGAACAGGAAGTCTGAAACAAGAAGCTTTCCTAACATTGACACCAGGTAAGATGAGTGGGAGGAAGACAGCATCTTAATACCAGTTCTTGTGGTATTTTTCAAAGCAAGGTCTGCATTAGTGTCATTGTTCAACATGCATATTACAGGCTGCATCCAAACCTGCTCACTGGCAGTGAGGCTTAGGAACTTTAATTTTTCATAAGCATCCCAGTGATTCTTATGTGTTAGTGGAGAACCACAGATTGGCATTGACTGTGGGAAGGAAGAGAGACCAATTCCTTTCAGACATCCAAGGCTGTTTTATTAACCCAGCACTGTGCTCCAAAGCAAACAAGGACCACTTTTCTATAATGGTCAAATTACCAATTTTATAAGTCTGGAACAAAAGGATATGGGTTCCTTAGTTTGTTGTAAATGTTTTATGAAGTTAATGCAATTTCATTTTTGAGGTTTGTTTCTACTAATACCCTTAATTTACATGTCTAATGTATTCCTTGGTCAATTCTGATTATGTAAATTTAAGATGATCTTTTCTATTTGTAATACAAGACATAATTTAAGCTAACCTAAAGCTAACCATTCTCACCAAGCACCTGAAATTGGTCCCTGTGGGGAAACAATTTTTTTTAAGTTTTATTTTCTTTCATTTCAAGTATCGCTTAGATTAATGTTTCTCTAACTGTTCTGTGTAATGTTTAATAGGCATCTACTACCTCTGCCAAAGAAAAAGGGCTCAGTGATCAAATATGCTTGGAAAACATTGGGGTAGACAAAGTGAAATAGATTTTTATGGCAGATTGCAGGTCCTCTGAGAGCTCTTAATGTATAGATGAAACTCTCCAGAAGGGTACAGAAATCCCAGGGTTTTCCAGGCTCTTTTAGCTTTTATGGATCATTCTGCTGGATGGACTTTCAGAGCACCACAGTCTGTGAATGCTCAGTTAACCCTATCTGAAAATTATACTGGGGGAACAGGTTGCTTTCACGGTTGCTTTTGGATGCATTGTCCACGAGACCCAAGCCTAGGAAAGCATTTTCCAATTTTGGGTCTATCTATATGAGATGATTTTGGGGAGCTTCCTCAGATACAAACCTCCCAACCCTGGGATCCAGGTTTAAGTACTGATCTAAATTATGGGAATCACAATCTACTTGACCATCACCAACACTGCCACCATCATGAAATCATGACCAGCACTGCTGACCAACATCACGATCCCCACTGTCACCATCCCATTAACAGCACCACCACCATCATACAACCAACAAGATCACAGCCATCATGGTCACTGTGAACGACACCATACTACCACCACTGCCACTAATATCCCCCATTGCTATGCCAGTGACCACCCACACCATCACGACCACCCTTGGACTAACCAATACCACTGCTATCATCACCACCATGATCTGTACACCGCCACTGCCACTAGTGAAATATCACTATCATTGCAGCCTCTGGAGCTGCTATTAAAGCAGCTGCCACCATTACTCTCACTGTTGCCCCATCAACAGTGAGAGGAGAGGAGGCAGAAAGCATAGTGTCATTATTCTAGATTGTACTCAAAGATTTCTAGCTAGATATAACTGTACACACTTCCCCCTTGTTACTATGGCATCCCAGTAACCACCAAGTGGAACCAGGCATGGCATCACAGCAGAATCCTGGGATCTAAAGCTTAGTCTAAACAGGACCTCTGATCCAAGGCAGGGGCCCCTCAATTGCCTCCATGACAGACGTCAAAGATGTTACACAGGGTTGCACATCAGCGAACTGCATTAGAAAATTCAGCCCCAATCTGCCTTAGAAATTTAGACACTGGGCTTCAGCTAGTTGTTAGAAAAGAAGCCCCTAGTGCCAGCCATGTGGCAACCAGATGGTTAAAATCAGCACAAAATTAAGCTTATTGCTGTTTTGAGACACTGATTTGGAGGGCAGGGTAGTCACGGCAGATACGTACTTAACTTACTCAACTCTGGTTTATGCAATTAAGCTATTTTAAAGTTACATTTTGTGTATGCATTGCTATATCTTTACAGAAATATAAGTGCGTAATAATAACAATGGATGGCATATATGAGTTTAAGGAGCTGTGCCAAAGACTTTACTTATACTATCCCATGAATTCTTAGAACTCTTGCATGAAAGAAGTGTGACTGTCAATTCCCATTTTCTTGATAAACAAACTGTGGCACAGAGAGGTTAAGTAACTAGCCCAAGATTATCAAGCTAGGTTTATAGGACTGAGATCTACACTCAGGTAGCCAGAGCCCATGATCTTTACCCAAACTTTACACTGTTAACACACTGTCAACACACTGTCTGCCTGATGTCTACACACAGATGCAGTGTATAGACATCAGCTGTACACACATCATCCTGCATGGGGCGATTTAAGGGTTGTTCAAGGGTGTTGTTGATTATATGCAATTTGTCTTGTGCTGATTTTTGAGCCCTGCCTCAGAGGAAATGCAAGTTCACTGAAATCTAAGGGGAAGAAGGAGACATAAAAGACCATCAAGTGCAAAGCAATGGGGTGCAAAATATGGTGGTGGAACCATGCTACTCTGTAGGCAAAGTTCTCATAAATTCATGCCAAAAGGTATGCAACAAGGGGCTGCAATGTACAGGGCACTGGGCAGGGCAATGCCAGTCCTCCTGCTTCTTATTCCATAGCGTATCATGTGTTGAAGTCCTTAGTGGACTTCAGGTTTGAATAGCTGTGATGTTTTCCAAGCACATCCGCAGACAGCAAGAGTCCCTAGAGACAGATCAGGGATGATTCTGAGGCAGTGCAGAGAGTGTGCCAGGTGGTCATCAACCCTTTCTCCTTCTCCTTGTTTGTTCCTTAGACATCTTGCTGTTAGAAACAACTGCTTTGCAAATGCACCTACTGTTTACCCTTCAAAAATACACATATATTGTTTTTAGAATATGTCAATATCTTATTTATCAAATAAGAGAGACAAAAACTCTATATAATTTAAGAATACTAGAGAATTTTTTAATAGAATAAAATTATGGCAGGCATTAAAAAATACACATTTATGTAAACTCGCATGTTCTACATACACAGACATGCACCAATATATCTTTTTAAAAGGTAGACTCCCTCAAGTACTGTTAACTCATGTCCCACTCCACAGTGTCCACATGGGGCAAGAATCACTGTGAGGGGTGTTCCTACTTTGTACTGGGGGTGGTTGCTGGACTGAACTCAAAGATGCTCCTCAGCACTGAGATCCCATCATCATCGTCACTCTCATCATTCTCTCCTTTTTATTAAGTGCCCAGGATGTGCCAAGTTCTGTGCTGAATGTCTGTATTCTCACAAAAAACTCAAAAGGCAATTGCCAGAATTCCTCTAAGGTTGCCCAGTTGGCTTGGCCAAGGTTGCACAAGCTAGAAATTGTGGTGCTGGGATTTGAAAGCAGGTCCATTTGTCTGACTTTGCAGTTTTTGTTTATGTATTTTGTGCTTCTTCCTTTTTCTTTTTTTTTTTTTTAAGGAAAAAACCATATCAAGCACCTCTTATATTAAGACTTTCATCTCTAAAATGGAGGGGGGAGGATAATGGCAACCTCATGGGATTGTTTTGGAGATTAACAGAATGTAAAGTTATTTTGTAAAATGTAAAGAGCTAGTCACATATAATATAATTACTATTATTTTGGTTCCATGTGATAAAACTAGGCTTTTTTTTCTATAACAAATTTACTTAAATATTTAGATAATTATTTCAACATAACTGGCTTTCTTTGTAATTCTACATGTTTTATGTTAACTTTTATTTTTAAATACTCTTAGACTTATAAGCATTGCAAAGATAGTATAAAGAGTGGCTATGTCAGGGAGAGGGGGTCAAGATGGCGGTGACACAGGCGGGACTGTGAGATTCTCCAAATGTGAGTTCCCCAAAAAGACTCTTGCTTCCCTTCCCCTACCCACTCACCCACAGCCAGACGCACGGTCTGAGGCCCAGGGTCCCTTGGTCCCACGCAGGGACGGCTATTGCGTCCCTGGTTGCTTCCCTGCTGATACAAAATCTCGGTTCTCAGCTCCCTCCCTAATTAAAACAAACCCAGACCTAGCCTCCGATCACCGGGGAGGCTCTGGCTACCCGCCCAACAGAGAAGCTGATTCCATCTCTGACTGAAATATGCTGGGAACAGACCAGGGCCACTTTTGCCGGAGCTTGGGAGCAGAGCTCTAACCCGGGCCAGAGCACCAGTCATGCGCCTCGGACTCAAAGAGCGGAGAGGAAGGATCCGTGAGGGTGAAAATATCACACCGGCCATTCCTCCAGGCAGAGACGTGCGTTGCCCTGCCCACCTACAAGCAGGCTCCACCTCTGTTCCCAAGGAAACATCACTAAACAGAAGACAAAGCCACTCCCCTGGGAAATAAGTAACAGCCGTCTCAGATTACAGCTCAGAAAAAGAAACACAAGCCTCAGCAAATGGAGCTCTCCGCATTGAAAATAAGGAGAGAGGCTAAAGAGCAGAGATGAACAGATTTTAGACACTCAGGAAAGACCCCAGAAGGCAGGAATTTTTTTTTCTTTCTTTTATTTGGTTTGGCTTTGTATAGCTACAAGTACTCTTTAGGGAATTGTCTTTACTCACTTCTCTCTGGCCTTGTGTCTCTTTTTCACCTCTTAGTTAGTATGGCTGTCCTCCCTTTCACTCTTCTCTCTTTCTAACTTCCTACTGACGCCCCCTTCCTCCATTACTTCATTCTTTTGCCCTTCCTTTTGTTCCAGGTACCAAACCTACATTCTATTGCACAGAAAGATTGTAAGACAGTGGGAAATAGGCTCCATTGGGCTCATGCATCGACAGGTGGATACAACCAGAGAAATCCCATAAGGAAGAACAGGAGATTGCACAAGCGAAGCAAAAGCAACCCCACCCTCCCTGAAAAACAGAATTAAAGAAGGGGAAGGAAAGGAAGAGAGAAAGAAATCTACACAAATGAAGAAAAACCAAAAGAAGAATATAGGTCTCTCACAGACCCCTGGGAAGGCAGACACTGAGAAAACTGACTTCAGAATGCAAACAATGAAGAGCCCCCAAAATGACTGGTTTCAAACTACAACTCTAGACATCAAGAAAATAATGGAGAGATTAAAGAGAATAGAGGAGAATCAAGAAGAAACTAGGAAGGAGATGATAACTGAGATAACAGCAATAAAGAATACTGTGAGTGAAATAAATAACAGAATGACAAGCATGGAAAGCAGGATTACCCAAGCAGAAGAAAGAATCTCAGAGCTTGAAGACCAAAATATAGAACTAATCCAAACTGTCAAAAACACAGAAAGCAAGCTCAAAAAGGCAGAACAAAACCTTCAAGAGATGAGCGACTACTTCAAGAGACCGAAC
>CAUYQG010068368.1:0-47735 GCA_963574415.1 Tarsius wallacei
GACACATGAAGAAATGTTCAACCTCACTAATCATCAGGGAGATGCAAATCAAAACCACTCTGAGATACCACCTAACTCCAGTCAGAATGGCAATTATCAATAACTCAAAAAATAACAGTTGCTGGAGAGGGTGTGGCGAAAGGAAACACTTCTCCACTGTTGGTGGGAGTGCAAACTAGTGCAACTTCTATGTAAAACAGTGTGGCGATTCCTAAAAGCTCTAAATATCGACCTCCCCTATGACCCCGCAATCCTCCTACTGGGAATATACCCTGAAGAACTCAAATCACTCTATCAAAAAGATACCTGCACACGTATGTTTATCGCAGCATTGCTCACAATAGCAAGAACCTGGAACCAACCATGCTGTCCATCAAAAGAGGACTGGATTTTTAAAATGTGGTACATACACACAATGGAATACTACGCAGCCATAAAAAAAAAACAAAATCATGAATTTCGCAGCAACCTGGATGGAACTAGAGTCTATAATACTGAGTGACCTCTCACAGAAACAAAGATCTGAGTATCACATGTTCTCACTCATATAGTGGACCTTGGACATCCATTGTAATACTATAAGAAAAGGACTGACAGTGATGGGAAACTATGGGGGGGAGGGGAAGGGAGGTGGGGTTAATGGTAGTAATATCTGTCTGGGGTCAGGGAAACACCCCTTATCAATAAGGGTGCCTGAATGAAGCATATTTGTATACCTAACCCTTAACTATACCCCACAATATCAAAATAAAAAATATTGGTTAAAAAAATTAAAAAAAGAAAAAATGAAAATGATAAATTTATGCTTATATTTATATACATATATGTGTATATACACATATCGACTGTGTGATATCATATCAGATGACAAAAAGAATAAAAAGAAAGCTAGATAAAGAGATAGAGAATGTGATTTTTTAATTATCAGGTAATGTTATCTGAGAAGTTCCCACTGAAGATGTTAAGTTTTAGCAAAGATTTGTAAGAAGAGAAGGAATTAACTTTTTGTTACATGAAAAGAGAGTTTCTGGCTGGGGGAAACAGATACAAAGGTCCTGGGACAAAAAGGTAAAATCTGCACCAAATAAAATGCAAGAAAGCAAAGTAGGGGCAGAGAGAATGACAGAAGGTGAGGAAATTAGTTGGAGCCTCAGTAATACAGGACCCTGTATGTCATGCTGCAGGATTTTAAATAGAGGATTCATGTGAGTGTGATCTTACTGAGCTGCATTTTAGAAGGATCATTCAATAGTCTGTGGAGAAAACAGAATGAGCAACTGTTGAAGTCATCCTGATGTTGGTGACCTCAACCACAAGGGGGAGCACTGAAGGTTGTGAGCGGTAGTTGATTCTGACTAGGTTTCTGAGGTACAACTAATAGGATTTGCTGCAAGATCGATGGGATTGTACTAAAATGTTTGTAAATACCACGAGTTTAGCATAATCCTATGTTGTGCGAGTTGAGCAGTCTTTCATGTTGCACTTTCATAAATGAGGGTGACATATTTAGCAGTCAATGTGAAAATGCAAATTGATGCTTGTTAATTATGTTTAATACAGTATTAAATATTAGGTCAGTTATCTGCAGCAAGAGCGCTTAGTGCAAATTTCAGAAGTTCCCTAGAAAGTTAAAATAGCAGAATGAAAAAAGTGCACATAACATTAAAGGAGGAAGAAGAGAAGGAAATACATGATGCTTTCCTTCCCACCTCCTAACATGCTAAAATTACTTTTATTAAATGAAAGAACCGCACAAAAAGAAATATATTTAAAATAATGTTTTATAAGACATTCGATTTCTATTAGCATTATTGTTTTGATGATAAATGGGTAAGTAATTTTGAAGGAGAGTGGGTCCTTATGATTTGGAGTGAGAAAACACTCCTGAAGTATAGATTTTATGGTGAATATTTATGCCTAAAAAAACAAGAAGTGGCTCTACTATCCTTGGATCACAAATAAACCAACCCAATAGAGTGGACTGATTTATCACTTTCCAGAAAAGGTCTGGCAGGTACATAAAAGTAAAAGGTGTTGAGATTCCTTCTTTTGTGGGAAGACTGAACTAAATGTGGTCTACTCTATAGATTTATACATTTATAAATTAATAACTCTACAGTCAATCAAGCAGGAAATGGTAAAAAATAAAAGACCTAATCAGGAAATGCTAATGTTCCCCCACAGATATTCCTTTTTTCATGATCCACCTAGAAGTAGCATATTTTAGTGAGGACCTGTCCCCTTATCCAGACAACACAATTTATTTTGAATGTGCTTATATGAGGTGGTAGACATATGGAAATGACTAAGACAAGATTTCTGCACAGGAGGAGGAAATAATTCATTACAATAGCAGTCTTTAGCGCTGCTTACATATTGCACACAGAGTTATTGTCACCCTTTAGTCACTTTGCAGGGCTTCAACTTTCTCATTTTCTTTGAAGTTAGCAGAGGCCATTTGAGTTGCTCCATTCAAATAAATGTGAATGAGAATGATTTTGGTCACTTCTGGATAGAGGCTCTAAGAGACATGCCGTGTCCCACCATTCCCCTTTCTTCCTGCCACAGTGATTTTGAAAGAGCAGGTACTGCTGTAGCCTCCATCACCTGGGTTCCTGAGTAGCTAACAATGAGCAGAGGGCTCTTGACAACTCCACCACCTGTATGGCGTGAGCAAAGTGTTCACAGCGATTGTTTTAAGGCTGACACAGAAGTAGAAGCAGTTCTATGGGATGTTAAAACAGATTAACCAGATTAAAGACTTTAAGAAAAGGTCCCAGAGTCTGAGGGCTCTGAGCTGAGTGTTAACATGTTAATAGGAGTAAGGCGAATGGAAAGTTTTTAGGGTCTAAAACAGGCCATATAGATAAGAGAGAGAATGTTGTGTTTGGAAAGCTGTATTTTGTGGTTTATTGGTTTATTTACTGGAGCACCAATGGATTGTCAATAAATAATATTGGAAAGGTATATAAATATCAATTCATGATGGACCTTTTTTGACAGACTTGCTTTTAGTGATTCACTTTTGTAGAGATGACTTACATCTTTATTAGCTGTTTAAAGCATGCAAAAAGCTCTAACATATACTGCCATAAATACTATGTACCTAATACACAGCTTAAAAATCAAATTAAAAATACACTTAAAACCCTCTGTATATATAATTCCTTATTTACCTTCTCCTCCATTATCATCACAGGTAATCATTATCCCAAATTTTGCTATAGTGAACTATGTAATCCTAAACAATATACATTATTATATCTATTTGTAAATGATATGTAATGATATCATACTGCATACATTTTTGCTATTACTCTATTTTTAGAAATAGTCTGTATTCTTACATAAACACAAGACATGCATTTAAAATGATGTATAAAAATTTATACATTTATAAAATCTGTCATTTGCAACAACATGGATGAAGCTAGAAGAAATTATGCTAAGTAACAAATACCATATGATCTCACCTGTATTAATATGTGGAATCTGAAAATGTGAAATTATTGAAGCAGCATGTAGAACTGTAGTTACCAAGGGCTGGGGAGGTGGGGAGGTGGTAATAATGTTGGTCAAAAAATGCAAAATTGTTGCTAACAAGGAGGAATAAGTTTAAGAGATCTACTGTAGAACATAGTGACTGTAGTTAATAGCAATGTATTGTACATTTGAAAATTGCCAAGAGAGTAGACTTTAAGTGTTCTCACTACCAATAAGTAAGTGTGATAATACATATTATTTGGCTTGCTTTGGCAATTCCACAATGTATATATATTTCAAACATCATGTTGCACAGCAATTCCACAATGTATGCATATTTCAAGCATTACGTTGCACACCATAAATATAAAATGCTGTATAGTACTCAATTATTTGAATATATCCCAATTTTCTGTTTATTGCCCTGCAAAATGGCCTGTAGGTCATTTACCATTTTGTAATTATTACAATCTATAGTACATTGAACATTTTGTAAATGTCTCCTTCTACACATGTTCAAGAGATTATCTAGAATGTATACCTGAGTGTGAAATTATTGGGTCTAAGGATATATGAATCTTCACATTAATTAGATACTGCTAAATTAAAAGTGGAGCGTAGACATCCCAGAAACCAAAGGAAACTGTCAAAGGCTATTTAAGCAAGTCATCAGCATGATCAGATTTTCGTTTTAGAAATCTCTAGCAGCAATATGCAGACTTAATTAGACTTTGGCAAAAATTTATGAAGACCTGAACTAAGGCAGAACCCAAAGGAGAAGGAAAAAAAGTAGAAAAATCATCAAACATTAGGCAGCTAAATGAGAAAGAGAGAAATGATAAATTTGGTTTATGTGTTTATTAGCAGGACTGAAGTCTTCTGCTCTTGTTTCTGAATTTCTTCGTGTACTTAGGTAAATTGATTATCGTTTCTCTTTTGTTACATCGTTTTTGAGTTGAAATTAGAGAGCTATTTTGTATCACTAAGCAATTTTTTGGATGATATTTTTAGGGCATTTGTGAAAGCATATCATAATGTTGTAGCTACTTTTTTAGAGTCAGTTGATTGCAATTAAATCTCTTTAAGATGTGTGACCTCCCCTTGATTCTGTTACTTTTCTGTAGAATGGAAATAATAATAAGACTTACCCCATTGGAATGTCGTTAATAGTAGCTGCAATAGTATATATAGACCATCTAGAGAACATGAGGCCCATAGAAGTTACTGACAAATGTTAGCTACTGTTAGTATCTTAATCGCTAAATCAAATCTGAAAGGCAGTAATAACATCCCTTACTAAAAATATTGATATTTAGAAAATTTGATTAAGTTAGCTAGAAGTTCAGCTAGAAATCAGTAGATTTAGAATTTAAAACCTATGCTGTCTCCACTAGGTGCATTGCCCATAGCTTCTTCCCTATTTTTTGTCTCCCCTCCCCTTTAATACTTTGGAAGGAATCAAGTAGACTAAATACACAGGACAATTTTTTGTTGTTGTTGTTTGTTTGTTTTAATTCAATGAATCACTCTTCTCTCTTCACTCCACCATTACTTCATAGTCCAATTCATTATTCTGCAAACTGTAATTTATTTTTTTCACCTTTGAAGATGGAAATTTGTTTTATACCTTTCTTTATGAAGTTCTCAAGAAAAAGTCCAGACATGCATGGGTTCTCAAATTTTGCCCTTTGCCCTGTCAGATGAATAGAAAATAAGTTATTGTTTACCAATGTGTGGGTAGGAGAGTTAGAGAATATATGAATTTATGCTTTGTGAATATATTCTTACATATGGAATATAGTATGTACTTAGTTAACAAAAAGTTTTCAGATAAAAACATTTGTGCCTTTGATTATACTAGCAAGATAATGAAATTAATTATGACATGAACGCAGATAAATGAGTAGTTATAAAGATTAGTTGAACACTTTCACTAATGGGCAAACGACTAAGATCTATTCTCATATTTTCATTATTTTCTTTTTCTGACTAATATTACTCTAGGGGATCCGCAATAATTTTGTTTGCAACTGTTCACTTTGAAAATTTAATAATTGATGACAAAACACATGGTAGGCTACTTCATTGGTGCAGCTCTCAAGGAAAAGTGTGTCTTGATGTATAGGCGGTATGGGCAGTAATCCTGAGCAATGTCTGGAGACATTTTTTGTTGTCATAATTAGAGGTGTGTCCTACTGGCATTTAGTGAGGAGAGGCCAGGGACCCTAGAATGGACAGGAAACTCCTTACAGAAAAAATTTTCTATGTCAGTATGTTAGTAATGCTGATGGTGAGAAAAACTGTTCTGTATTTAAGGTAGGTTGAGTTCTACATTACCCTGACCTTTGGTTATAAAGGTGATTATCAAGAAATTTTTTTAAAGTCTTTGTGCTGTCAGTGTCAGCCTGATCCCAATGCAGAATGCATTAACAAGAAAATTTTTGGATGCCAAGTGATAAAGTGCTATTAAAAAAAAACAAAAAACAAACAGCAAACTTGGACACCACTACTCAGTTACAATAGAACATTGATAAATACTCATTGCTCATAATGTCCCATTGACATAAAGACATGATATGATAAATGGTCCCATAGTTAATTATTTTACCACAGCTACAACATTTAAAATAAAGTTTTGGAAGCACTTAATCCAAAGTGGATTAGTGTATGGGAAGGATTGTGATAAATAAAATGTCAACAACAGCATAGAAATCTAACTGTCCTCAGGATAGAAAGACTTTCTTATAGTATATGGGTATCCTGTGTTCTTTATATTTCTCATTTCTGTCACTGTCACCAACATTATAAAGAACAATGAGCATTGTTCAGACGGAAAATAAATCTACCTTATTTTTCCTAACCCTTCTAACCAAAATTGATTTCTCTTGTATTTCCAAAGTAGTATTTCCTTGACTCCTCATGAAGGAGCCTAATACCTGGGTCATAATATGTGTGTCTATACCATATATATACATCTCTGGAATACATCTCACTTATGTGCTACTATATCTTACTGCGTTATTGCATTTGACCTGTCTTCCCTAAAACACATTTTGCTTATTACCAGTTATCAAAAATACAAACACAAAGCTTTCAGCATGTTAGCAACATTTTCACTTACTTGTCATTAAGATGAGATGTTTATTGAGAAACACACAATAATTTTATTTCTGGTAACAGCCTAAATATCCAGTCTTATCTCTAATTAATCTCCTTCCCTCTCTTCCACGTTTTAACTAAACTCAAGAGTTGCCATTCTCGGACAAACTGGGATATTATTTTCTCATATAAACATCATTTCCTCTCACTTAAATGTTTTTTGTGCATTTTCTTCCAAATGAATTCATTTTTCAAAACCCAGTTCAAGTATCATCTCCTTTTGATGTTCACACTATGTTCACACTATTGCATGATCTCAGCCCCCTTAGTTTCACAAGTCCCTAGCCATTTTGCTACTTATAATCAGTCATCTTTGTTTTTCAATGGTTCTGTATTCTATGGCTTTCTGTGTTTTGGGATAACTTAATAAATACTTAGAAACTGTTTCATCTTTTTCTATTATTAACTTTTATAAAAGCTTCCACCACTTGGGAAAATACTGAATGTCACTCTATTTGTCTTTGTGACATTGGTGTGGTCATCAAAAGATAATGGAAGAAAACCCAAGGATTCAGTAATACAAGCCAGACTATACTCTCACTGGCCCCTAATTTACCAAGTGGGCACTAGAAGATAGAAATTGCATCCAATCAAAAAAATTACAATTTAATTTGTGGAGCAAACTGATAACTTATTTTCTTTAAAGTATATCTTGTGCAGTACATGTTGATGAATTAACATATTGCATTTGATGAATCTGCAGTTAACTGTAGGGAGTATTATAAATAATTTTGAATGCAAGGTGGTTATTACTATTCCATAAGTGTTAGAGAAAGCATTAACATTAAGTGAATGTTGATAGAAAGGGCATATGCATTTTAGCCATTTAATATATTTGTAATAACAACTAGAAGTAGCATAAAATAAGCTATCAATATTGAATAAATGTTTTCCCAACATACATTATAAATTTTAAGTGACTGTCATAAAATATGCATAAAGCATTGTGCTTATTAGTAGTCTTACACTGTTTCCTTTCTAAGAAGCCATTAATAGTGTGATGACCTTAGGTGTACAGTAATAGGCTTTAGAGAGAGCCATCCATTAAGCCATTCTAAATTTAACTAAGATAGAGTAAATTCCATAATTACAGATGCTTCTGCACACACAAACATGTATAGAAGAAAAATTTTAGCTGAAAAGAATATTCTGTGAAATAGATGAGGACCTCAAAATGATGTAAGAATATTCTTTAGTCTTTTATTCTCCTGTTTTATAACTCCATCATTTGCTCACTACTTATGGCTAATAAACTTCCTTACTCTTTTGTAAAGATCTTTTCCATATTCTAATCTTAAAAAATGGCATTTTTCACTTATGTTACAGAGAAAGTTCTCTGACAATTAGAGCTAATCAGACATCAATTTAGAATTCCATTTCCCCCAAGTCTTGCCAGGAGTGTGACCTCCGAAAATTATAAAACCTCACTAAACCTCAGTTCCTCCAGTTATAAAATTGGTATACAACAGTCACTGTACCATGGGATTAAATGAAATGTGCCTAGAATGTTCCTAGTATAGTCATTTGCTCAATAAATAAATGATAGTTATTGCCTTGTTTTCTATTCATTTCTGTTTTTTGTCGTCTAAATCAAGCCTCTAGGAAAGTACTGTTTCCAAACTGAGCACAATTTTATGGTTGATATTTTCCATGATATACCAAGTTGGGATTAATTTGTCATTCTAGCATTGTGTTCATTTATATAAAGATATAGACTGTTTGTTTAAGCAATATGGTTTAATAGCTATTCACCAGAGCTGCACTGTCCAATACATTAGCTACTTGGCACAGGTGGTAACTGAGCATGCAAAATGTGGCTAGTCTAAATTGAGATGTGCTATCAGTTCATAAGACATACCATATTTTAAAGACTTATGAAAAAATATAAAATATCTCATTTTTATGTTGATTACATGATAAAATGATAATATTTTGCATAGAGTGAGTTAAATAAAATATATCATGAAAATGAATTTCATCAGCTTCTTTTACCTTTCTAACTTCTGCTTTCTAGAATATTGAAAAAAAACTACATGTATAGCTTACATTATATTTGTTACAGGCTGCTCTAGGGTATTCGGATATAATGATATTTTTTGAAGAATACACTTGAAAACATAATGCCATTTTGTTGGAAAGGGCCTACAAGCTCATCCACTCCAACAACCCAAATTTTTTTTTAGAACTTAATTCTTCAGAACAACAATCTGGAAGGGAGTTATGGCAAGAGTCAAATAAAATCTGGAATTCCATTGAGGTGGCTGATAGGAAAGAGTCCTGAAGCAAAGGCAGAAGAGGCAAATTAATGTAAGGCTGTGTTGGACCAGGGTGAGCTGTGTTGCAGGAAATTATTTCATAAACCAGATGCTGAAGTGTCAGAAAAATCAAACAGCCAATAGGAAAACTCACAAAGGGGGAAATATACAAAAGAGGAAGAAGCTGCTAAGAAGAGTTGGAAAATTCCTTAACTTCTGGAAACCCCTTGCCATCTCATGATTTAGGCTTTTCATCTTTTTTACTGGAAGTTTGGCACGTTGCAGAACATATCTTAAAGATATAGATTTTTAACTGTGCATCAAATGTGTTGATAATGACTACATTAGTACATTTAGTACTAATAAATACTAATGACAATATCTGTTTAATATGAACAAGAACTAGTATTTATTGAGTGCTTATTATGAAGCAGACATACCACTTAAGCTCTTAAATTCATAATGTCATGTATGCACCCTCAAAATCCCCCTGAAGTGGTACTCTTCAGTATTTTATAGTTGATATATCTGAGACTTAGTAAGGCAAAGTGATTCATTTAAGATCATCCACAGTAAGAGATGTGTGGCAGTAGAAAGGGATGATGAAGGGATAGCCTGTGATCTTAAATTCACATGGTCTGATTCCATAGCTAAACTCTTTGGCATAATAAGATACTACATTTAAAATACATAACCCAGAATATCCAGGTAATGCATTAAAAATTACTAACGACAAATGGCTTGATATATTTTAGGATGCCCCTTCATTTTTTTATTAGAAAATTTACAAACACACAAAATAAAAAGTCCCAAACAAATCCTTCAATACTATGGTCTGAATGTTTGTGTACTGCCAAAATTGATAAGTTGAAATTACTCAAGGTGATGTCATTAAGAGGTAGGGCATTTTGGTGGTGATTAGATCATGAACGGGATTAGTGCCCTAATAAAAGATGTCCAAGATAACTTGTTTGCCTGTTCTCTATGTGAGGATACAGCTGTCTATGACCCAGAAAATTTGCCCTCACTCCCTCAACAGAAACTAAGTTTTCTGACACTTTGATCTTGGATGTCCCAGGATCCAGAACTATGATAAATAAATGTCTGTTGTTTATAAGTTACACAGTTCATGACATTTTGTTATAGTAGCCCAAACAGACCAATACATTTCTATGAACCCTTCACCCAGCTTCAACAATCATCCACATTTATTATACCTGTTTCTGACTCCTCCCTAACCCAGTATTTGCTTATATATTTTAAAGAAAAATCCTAGATATTTTGTCATTTTATTCCTAAATACTTGATCATACATCTAAAATCACTATCACTATAGCGTTTCCTTATATAAACCACAATAGCACTACTATATGTAACACAATTTGTAGGAGTTTTTTAATATCATCTAATAGTAGAACTTATTTAAATCTACTTGACTACCTAAAACTGGGTTTTAATAATCAGTTTATTTCAATTAGAATCAAACTATGTGGTTAATTACGTTTGGTTGTCATATGTCATAAGTATCTTTGGGTCCCTTTTAGTCTAGAACAGTTCTTCCTCTTTTATTTTGGGAAATTGGGTGGTTATGACATTGGCTTGCTGAAAACAATTCAGCAGTTGCCTTGCAGAATGTACTGCATTGTAGAATTATCTGACTGATTGCTTCTTTGTCATGTGTAACTAACTTTACTATTCCTTGTATCTTCTGAACACAGAAAGTTAAATCTAAAGATTTAATTAGATTTAAGTTGTTTTTTGAGTCTGAGTAGGCAGTCTGTATATACTCATACTGACTCACATCAGGAGTTCTGTAATGCTTACTGTCTCCTTTTTCTTGATATATAAATGAGCAAAGTGTTCAGATTTGTACTGCTTGGTCTTCTCACTGTAAATTCCTGAAACTTCTACATTTATGGATTTTTACAATCTGGATCAACAGTAATTCAGTTAAAAAAAAACTGAACCACTCTCTTTATTATGGTAATAAAGGCTTTATTACAGGATGTGACCTAGCCAAATGAGGCAGAAGCTGAAAAGGCAGAAGTCTGGAAGAACAATGGCAGGCCAAAAAAAAAAAGAAAAGAAAACAGCCAATAGCCAGTCACCCTGAAAATCCAATAGCAGGAATCACTGAAGCCAAGCATAAATAGCCAATGACAATGACTAAAAGAGAGCTTAGGGAGAGGTCCTGGAGTTTCTGGGAATCATCCTTCTCTGTAGACTTCACATCAATGGATTCATAGCCCAACACCTTGTGATTAACATATCAGGTTAGCAATTAGAAAGATTAGTAAGATACAAAGCAGAGAAGAATTAAGACATAACAGGTCTGGCAGGAATTTTGCACCTATCTGTCACATTTCTAACCACAAAGCCCATCTAAAACTAATAGTTTTTCTTCATATTGCCTTCTAAATGTTAATAAATTACTCTTTTACTAAACTCGAATGTGGGCCAGTACAAGAAAGGGAGCTCCAGCAAGCAAAGTTCTTAGCTTTAGCCATATTGACATAAGACAACCCAGCATATCATCTACTGATTTTATTTAATTAAGGGTTGTAAAATTGTGATCTTTTAATTCTATAATTCTACTTTCTACTTTTGTATATTCTTATGTATTTATTACCTAGAATTCTTTTTTAATGGAGTTTTCTTCATTCACTAAACCTATTCGGTAGCCTGGAAACATATGCATCAGAGATGCCAAATGAATGCTAATTCCATTAATTATACATTTTCAGGGTAATGAGTGGTTGTCCTAGCAATTTTTAATGGTGTCTAATGAATGATGTTTTGTTTTTCTCTATCATTGTTTATCTCCTCCATTTCCTCAGGGAAAAGAGGTTATCATTTTGAGCTCCTGGAATTGCTTGCATTTTGTTTTTAAATCAATTACAGTATTTGTTATAATGTCCAAATTGTTACATATTTGTCCAGTGCTTCTTTTTTGCCAGTTTGTACTTAATCTGTAACTTGTGTTTTCTGTCATTTTTCTCAAATTTCTTTTCTCAGATGATTACTCTTCATGCAGTTTTCTTTTATAGGGATGATTGTTTGTTGGCTTGTGATGCCAATCCTTTCTTACTTTCTTTCCTTTAATACTGTTACTACATTATTGCAGTTATTGTGCAGAGCCTCTTTTGTCCATATTGACCTATATCCAAGATTCCTGGAAAATTATTTTTTAACTGATTTTGTTGAAAATATTATTCATGTTTTTTCAATATTTTATTTTTTCTGTCTATTTTATAAGAAAATGTTGTTAAAATCTACACTACTACCATATTCTTTCTGTTGGAATTTCCCCTACATTTTTTTGGAGTTTCAACCATTAGGAATTTCTTTATTAGATTTACCAAAAATGAATGTCCTAAAGCTTTTACTAAATATAATTAGGCTACCTTTGAATCTTGAAGATAATAATTCTCTACCTCTGAATCTTGAAGATAATAATTTTAATTCTTCTTGCAGAAGACATATCTTTAAAAATCCACTGAGACTTTTTTCAGTTTAGACATCTCCTCATTTCTTCTGAACATTCCTTACCTGTCCAATAAAAGGGTTATAAACTAATCTGCATGCCACATTTGAGATCTGCAATAACAAGGTTGACACAAAAAGTTATATTTTTTATTAAAACCTTGAATCCCTACTGAGGAAGAAAACATTGGAGATAGATGGGCTGATGGCTTTACCCAGGAACATCCCAATAAATAAACTTAATTTAAAAAGTAGCAAGACAGGGATGATGCACAAAAATGTAAGGCTTAAGAAATATCCTGAGAGGAAATCTCATCTTTTTTTTAGAAGTAAGATAAGGATTTGTGATTTACGTTCATTCATTTGGCAAATGGGTAATGAGCCAGGCAATTTCCTAAATAGTGTAGGTAGGCAGTAATCTGATCACCAGCTAAGTTAAAAAAGGAAGGTGCTTGATTTAAACATGGTAAAGTTTTTCTAAAGTTCTTGGGAGCTTATCTGACACTCATCAAAAAAGGACAAAAATATAAAGAGGGAAATAAAGTTTTGGAAGACCAAATATATGTAACAGTAGTGAGTGCTTCTTCTACTTTGAAGCTGCTTGATCAGTCAAGAAATTCACAGAAAACTTCTCAGGAGCTAGCCAAGATAAATTAAGACAAACTTTCAACAAGGGATTCAGTAGAAATGGTTAAAACATAGAAAAACATCAATCACCATAAATATAATATTGGAAAAGAAAGTGTTGAGTGGTTACTACAGGGATTGCAGAATTTTAGGTCAATGATCTGGCAAACTGTCATGGCTGCTAAAGAAATTCACAATTCTCGGGACCCCTAATACCTTAAGGTTTTGCAGAATTCATATTATATTGTAAACACAATTTTGGCACCCATGACCATTTTTAGTTTCAAAAAATCATATTGAGTTTCCTCCTTATTGTTCTCCCACTCCTGTCCTCTAAGATTAGCATCAACTTATGCATGTAACTGAACTCAATACCACAGGTGAGATCTGAGGAGTATAGAGTTAAGTGGGACTTAAACAATGTTGCCAATAGCCTTACTGGTAAACTGGTAAATTTGGGGGTATGTTTTGTTTGTTTGTTTTTTCCTCCTTTGAGCTACTTTATTTCCCTATACTATAATAACATCTATTCCTCTAATTACGAAAAATAAAGGACAGTTGTTCTACATGAATTTTCAGATCTTGTCTACTCCTTAAATTTTTAGTACTCATTCTTAGCATTCTATTTATTCCATCATGATTTACAGGACCGAAATCCTAGTGTTGTGTAAGGCTTGATGATGCTATTGTTATTAAATAAAATAAGCACAATTTACACCTCTAAAGTCCAGACAGACACATTGACAAAGTGGCATGTGTGTGTGAGTATGTATTAGACTATGAAATTTATGAATTTATAATATTGGCACTAAAAATATGTTAAAAAAATTAACACACTTTTACTTATATATTTACCATCTCATACTGAACAGAATCACATTTTATGCAAATTTATGATTACTTCAATTATTGGTCATCATTGATGATTATGGCAATTGTCAATATTACCACTTTTAATCAGAATTTTACAAACTATATTCTACACAAAATATTGCTTTGGTGAGTGAATATCAATATCATGGAGAGTGAAGATGTCTATTTCCTACTTTCTATCACAAATATGAGGTATAGCAAATTCCCAAACAGAACAGGAGACTTGAAAAATTCAGGAAGTTGAAAATCACATGATTAAATTTAAAAATTAACAACAAATATGGAAAAGTTACATTAAATATTGTTTCATAGGAAGTTAATAGTTGAGAAACAAAGCCATCTTTCATAATGTGCTGCTTTACCGCTTTTGTTTTTCCTTTAAATATTAAATAGGTATTGATTACTGTGGAGACAAATATCAAACTCTATTAAGTGAGTAGTTCAATATTGACTAATATGAACTGGAGACCAGTAATTGCTGAAGGGGACAGTAGTGATTGCTATTCACTGGGAGTAATTTTATTGTATGCCCATATAATTTCATGAAAATAACTGCAAAATTTCTCCTTTAGTACCTTTAAATTTTATAATGTGTAAGTCTATTTTTTTTTCCAAAATGATTTTAGAACAAAAAAATAAATCAGGGCCAGATGCCAGTTGAGTTCTTTTTTATTTTTTATTTTTCTTATATCCAAAATAAGCAAACACTTTGATATTTTAGACATAACTTTTATTATGGAGGTTTTAATGACCTTAAGTCAAGTATTTAGGGTATCTCATTTTCAGACAAAATTGATACATGTTTACAATCTCTTATTCATATTCCTTGAGGAAAAATGGTTTCTGGAACTCAGATTTTTTTCATTTTTTTAATAAAATAAATATGGGGCATATGCCAAATATTAGGCATTGCCTCTATTGAAGCCACAGTGCCTTAGTATAAATGCATTAGTTTTTCTGCAGCGTACTCATACTAAGCAAAATAGGTGAAAACAAAAGTCTCATTTTAGTTCAGGCTCAGACTTGTAGCAAAATCAATTTTTGCTAATTTATGGTATTAAACAAAAATTATGGGACACCATTCACTGTTTTAGACTGAACTCCCGCACTAGGCCTGAACAGGGCAGACCAAACAGTTATAGCCAAACCAGGTTCTTATGCCTGCTGCTCAGAAAAACCAAAGCTAAGGCAATCATTACAATAGAGAAAGAGTTTAATATCAAAAAGTAGCTATGTGAGGAGGGTGGGAGAAATCACTTAACTCCTCCTCCTTGAAGATTCAAAGGATAAGATTTTTAAAAAGAACTTTGCCGGCAGGGAGACAGAGCTATTGATAGGTTGATGATGTCATTGGGGATGTTGATAATGTCTTCCTGGAGTCCTGTGACCAGTAGATGACTTCTTGATGATCTGGCCTGGGTAGGAGTTCAGGTCTGTCAGAGTACAAAGTCTGAAAAAGATCTCAGATACAATCCCTAGGTTTTACAATAAATGCTGTCTGTAAAACAATTCCCCTGATCATCTAATACTATCCTCACACCTTCCGCTTCCCCACCCTCCCACTCCACCTTCATCTTTGTCCTGAGTCCTGAGCCATTGTGGAGGTAGTCCAGAAGAAAGGTGTAGGGGGAGGCGAGGTCTCTGGAGATTAAAGCCACTTTTGTCTGTCAATGGTTTCTTGTCTCCTCAAGCAGTTTTATGTTGATTGGCCTTGTGAGGCAGCTTCCTCTCCTCCCCAGAGGTCGGAAAGTAAAAATAATTGCAGGGAAATTTAGAGACAACATATTCATTTATTTCTAACCATACCTGCACCTTTTACTCTGTGACCCAATATTAATTTTATATAAGCAGTTTCAACTCTCAAATGAAGCCATTCATGTTAAATGCCACATAGTCAACTAAAACTTTAAGGAAGCAGACAGATTTCCCAAACAGACAAGATTTTTCCTTGAAAACGGAAGAATACAGTCTAACTAAGTCAGTGTAATAACAAAGACTCCTCAGCTTTAAACCTTATCAAAAAAGTGACCTGAAATAAACTGATATTAACCAATTAGCTTTGTTTTTTCTATTGGTCTGTTTCCTTGTTCTCACCTTATAAAACCCATTGTTCTGCAACTGTCCAGGGAGCTCTCATTCTATTTTGAAGAATGAAGGCAGTCAGATTCATGAATCATGAATAAAAACCAGTTAGATCTATAATAAATTTGTTGATTTTTTTTAACCAAAGGAGAAACAACACTTTTTTTTAGAGTATTATATTGTTCAGATCTGTGTAACAAGTTAGCTCAAAACTTTTGAATTATTAGTACTCATTATTTCTTCTATATTATAGGAGAAGATAGCTTTTCCTCTTTCAATTAAATCAACACTTTCTAAAACATCTTAATAAGAATTTATCTAATCTATTTAATAATATCCAACAATAAGTAAATTCATCTGTCATTCCAAGGAAAACCTCTTAGTCAGTGGGAAGCAAAAAGAAAAATTTGCACTATAGACACGGAGAAAGCAGCTGTGGCTGGCTCTCATGCTACTACCTCTTGTATCCCATGGGGCCCTTCTTTCTACTCCAAGCATGGTCTCAAGCCCTGCAGCACTTTCAGCACTAGGAACTTGTTAGAAATGCAGAACCTCAATCAATAAAACCAGAAAGCTGCATTTTAAAAAGAGTCCAGGGATTTAAGACCCATTCATATTGACTGAAAATAATTCACAAAGTCATTGAGGAGTCAGACATAACTGCTCCCAAATAGTGTCTCCAAATTCTTATCATTGTTTCTGAAATTGCCATCTTAATTCACTCACTTTGCTTGATATTTGTACCTTAGGAAAATTTTCATTCAAATGACAAAAATATTCCCTGAGGTGTGAAAAAGTTTTAAATCTGCTGCATCCATGTAAGCGTCTGGGTGGATTTCCTTGAATAAAGATCCATTCCTGGGAGGCGAACACAGAGGATCAGTGTCTAGATGATCCATGACTTGGGTTTGAGGGTTATTGTAGAGAATGAGACCACTCTGGCTTTTGTAAAGAAAGTCCAAAATTAGGAGATAGATGAGTGGGTCTTATTGTTCAGTGAATATAATTGGTTAGAAGAAATCCATCTGCGTATAAAACGTCTATCTCACAAACTATTTTTGGCTCTAACACAAAGCTTTATAAGATGGTGGAAGCACTGTAATTCTCTCTTGTGTTTGTTTTTCCTTGGATGTATTTGCCATCTTTCCTGTCTCTCCTCAGAAATACCTTTAGGTTTTTCTTTAAAGGCAGTCAAGAAAAGAGGACCTAGTGATACCACATTCAGCTTTGGAGCCAGTTTGAGGGAATAGAAGAGTCACAGATGGGAGGTAAACAATTAAGAGTCCTTACTGTCTACAGCAAGATAGAAGTCATACTTGATAAGTAGCCCTAAGACTTAATGACATAAAAGGTAATGCGTGGCTTCCAGAGACATACATTTTGGTTCTAAAGACATTTTTAAGTATTATTCTTAAAAGAAAGTTCGTTAGTTTGATAAAATACACTTGTATTCCATATTCAATGCCAATTGGAAAGAGTAAGCAGGTAATGATATAGAATGTTGGGAAGGAGAAAGCAGCTTAACTCAGTTAGTGTAAGATCAGTTGAAGAGAAAGTGAATAAAAGGAATTTAAAGTCATGTTATAATCAATTTTATTTCTTGTAATCAGGATTAATTACAACACCCTTTGACAATTTGGGGACTCAATTCACCTAAATTTTGGTACATGACAATGTATTCAAGCACGATATTTAGACTTAAAGATTATTTAAAATAAATAATGTTTGCTTTTAATAACAAAATGCATTTTCTTTGACAGATAAATTAGTTTATGTTCAAAAAGAGGATTAAGTCTAATGTTTTTCTGCATCTGTTTGAACATTCAAGAACCACAAATTTCCATTTGTTTCTGCACAGAAAGCCCCGTAGAAGTGTTCTCCCAAAACAAAAGGAAAAAATAAAATAATTTTAAAGTGTTTCTTCAGAGTTGTGAAGAGTACAACCCAAAATTGCTATTAAAATTAATTTTCTTGTTGGAGGTCTGCTAATATAATTATAACTTAAAATAATTCAAATAAACTCAATAACCTAGTTTGTTAATAAATATAGAAACACTGGCAAGCCTTGTTATCATAGAATGCTCTTAATTGCCCTCTATAAAGTTATTAACTTTTTCAATCTTAGCATTTTCAATTTTATATAAATAAAAAAAATTTGTCTTCCATGGCTTTTTGTCAGTTCTAGACACTATATGTAATTTCACCATAAAATGACAATGGAGAAGCTTAAAGCAGCTAAAAACTGGAAGCCTTGGGAAGCCTTGATTCATCATTCCTGTTTCTCAAGGATTGAATGCAATTTACTTTAACTGATTTTTTTTACTGTGTTCTCATTCCCTTGAGCACTGAGCTAAGTACTTGGATATTATATTATGGATCTCAAAGAAGCTTCCAATTTAGAGCATATGTAAAGGAGAGACAATAAAAAAGAGGAGCCATACAGCTAATTACAACTATTACTAATAAAAACAACAATATTCAGCAGACAACCAGTACCACTATGAATGATAGCAGTCAATTTATGCAAGTTTGCCTGAATAGACATCAGATTAAATATTTTGTATATTACAAACTTTTTTTTTTTACAGAAAAAATTCTTACTTAAACCAGCTTAAATAAAAAGAAAAGTATACTGAATAATAACTAGTAAACAGGATTAAGGCTTGAGACAATCAAGGGAAAAATTCCACCAGGCTGAGTTTCTCTCCCATAACTGTTATTTTGCTTATTGCCTTCTATCTCTGTGATTGAGAACTGATTTTTTTTTTCCAAGGGGGCAAGAGATAAAACTGCCTAATTCTTGAGGTTTATACATCCCCTAGCTTTGCCACTAGATGAAAAGAAAACTCCATACCTCAGCTCCATAAGGGTCGAAAAATTATTGAGAAGGGGCCCCATTAATTTTATCCTAAACCAATTGTGGTTAGGAATATGTCAAAAAGCTTTCAATATCAGCCTAGAATGGATTCTATATTTACTTTCTTTTCTTCATCCTTTTTAAATTTTTATTTTAAAATTGAGGGGTACAATTCAGGGTGAGGTATACAAATATTCATTGTGTAGGTACCCTTGTTGATGAGCTGTGCCCCCCCACTCCAGGCAGATATTGACTACTGTTGATCCCGCCTCCCTGCCCCTCCCTTCCCCCATCCCCGCAGTTCCCACTACTATCAATCCTTCTCTTACAGATATTACAGTAGTTGCTCAAGGTCCACTTATGAGGGAAAACATGTGATACTCAGCTCTTTTTTTCTGTGAGAGATCACTCAGTATTATAAACTCTAATTCCACCCAGGTTGCTGCAAAGTTCATTATTTTGTTCTTCTTTATGGTTGCATAAGATTCCATTGTGTATAGGAACCACATTTTTTTTTAAATCCAGTCCTCTTTTGATGGGCAGCACAGTTGGTTCCATGTTCTTGCTATTGTGAACAATGCTGCGATAAACATACATGTGCAGATATCTTTTTTATAGAGTGATTTGAGTTCTTCAGTGTATATTCCTAGTAGGGGGATTGCGGGGTCATATGGAAGGTCGATTTTTAGAACTTTTAGGAAAAACCACATTGATTTCCACAGGCGCTGTATTAGTTTACACTCCCTTCAACAGTGTAGAAGTGTTCCCTTTTCATCAAATCTCTCCAGCATCTGTTATTTTTTGAGTTATTGATAATGACCATTCTGACTGGAGTTAGGTCGTATCTCAGTGTAGTTTTAATTTGCATCTCCTGGATGACTAGTGAGACTGAATATTTTTTTCATGTGTCTGTTGGCTGCACGTATGTCTTCTTTTGAGAAGTATCTATTCATATCTTTTCCCCACTTTGTAAGGGGCTGTTTGTTTTTTTTCTTTTCAACACATTTGAGTTTCTTGTAGATCCTTGATGTTAGGCCTTCATCAGACATGGAGTTGGCAAATGTTTTATCCAAGTCTGTGGGTTGTCTCTCTGGTCTCTTGATGGTTTCTTTGACTTTCAAGAAGCTTGTCAATTTTATGAGGTCCCACTTGTCTATCTTATCTCTTATGGCCTGAGCACTTGGGGTTTTGATCAGGAATTGGTTGCCAGTTCCAACTTCCATAAGAGTGTCTCCTGCATTTTCTAAGGTTCTTATAGTTTGAGGTTTTACATTTAAGTCTGTGATCCATTTCGAGTTATTTTTTGTGTATGGGGATAGATAGGGGCCCTGTTTCAATCTTCTGCATGTGGTCAGCCAGTTTTCCCAGCACCATTTACTGAATAGATTCTCCTTTCCCCAGTAGTGAGTGATGGAGGCTTTGTCGAAGATGAGTTGGTTGAGAAATTGAAGTTTTGCTTCTGGAATCTCAATTCTATTCCATTGGTCTATATGTCTATCTTTGTACCATTATCAGGCTGTTTTGATTATTGTAGCTTTATAATAAAGTTTAAAGTCTGGGAGTGTGATACCTCCTGCTTTTTTTTTTTTGCTGAGGATTGTTTTGACTATTCTTAGTTGTTTATATTTCTATATGAATTCCTGTATTGTTTTCTCTAGGTCTGAGGAGAATGTTGCTGGTAATTTGATGGGTATTGGATAAAATCTGTAGATTGCCTTAGGTAAAATGGACATCTTCACAATATTGATTCTTCCAATCCATGAGCATGGGATATTTTTCCACTTGTTTGTGTCACCTTTGATTTCTTTGAGCAGTGTTTTGTAGTTTTCATTGTAAAGGTCTTTTACGTTTCTGGTTAGGAATATGCCAAGGTATTTCATTTTTTTTTTTTGGTGGCTATTGTGAATAGAATTGTGCTTTTTATTTGGGTTTCTGTTTGTTTATTAATGGTGTAAAGAAATGCGATTGTCTTTTGCACATTTATTTTATATCCTGAGACTTTGCCAAAGTCCTTTATCAGTATAAGGAGGTTTTTGACAGATTCTCTTGGGTTTTCAAGGTACACAATCATATCATTTGCAAAGAGAGAAAACTTGACTTCCTCTTCTCCTATTTGGATACCCCTGATTACCTTCTCTTCTCTGATTGCTCCATCCGGGACTTCCAGTACTATATTGAACAGGAGGGGTGAGAGTGGACATCCTTGTCTTGTTCCAGTTTTCAGGGGAAATGGTTCCAGTTTTTGTCCATTTAGGAGTATGCTGGCTATGGGTTTCTTGTGGATGGCTCTTACTATTTTGAGGTATGTTCCACCTATGCCTAGGTGTTCGAGGGTTTTCATCAAGAAGGAGTGCTGGATTTTATCAAAAGCTTTTTCTGCATCTAATGATATGATCATGTGGTTTTTGTTTTTACATCTGATGATGTATTTAATTACATTTATGGTCTTGTGAATGTTGAACCAGTCTTGTATCCCAGGAATTAAACCTACTTGGTCGTGATGCATGATATTTGAGATGTGTTGTTGAATTCTGTTTGCAAGGATCTTGTTGAGAATTTTAGCATCTATGTTCATCAAAGATATTGGCCTGTAATTCTTGGTTTGGTTCTTGGTCTGGTTTCTTTGTTGGGTCTTTACCTGGCTTGGGTATCAACATGATGTTAGCTTCATTAAATGATTTGGGGACAGTTCCGTCTTTCTCGACCACCTGGAATCCTTTCTTTCTTTTTCCTTTTTTTTTTTTTTTTTGAGTTGGATTCTCACTCTGTTGCCCAGACTGGAGTGCAGTGGCATGCTCCCAGCCACCACAGCCTCGCCTTGCTGGGCTCTGGCTATCCTTCCGCCTCAGCCTTCCAAGTATCTGAAAGTAGTACAGGCATGCGCTACCACACCCGGCTGATTTTTTATTTATTGTGGAGATGGGGGTCTTGCCAAGTTGCCCAGGTGGGTCTCGAACCCACGGGCTCAGGCAAACCACTTGCCTCAGTTTCCCAAAGTTATGGGATTACAGGCTGAGTCACAGAGCCCAGCCTGGAATGCTTTCAATAGGATTGGTATCAGTTCCTCCTTGTATGTTTTGTTGAATTCTGCTGGAATGCCATCTGGTCCAGGGCTTTTTTTGGTGGATAGTTTTCTTATGATAAAGTCAATTTCCTTGATAGTTATTGGTCTATTTAGGGTTTTGGTTTCTTCTTATTTCAACCTGGGGAGGTTTTGTGATGTCAGAAAGTCCTCCATTTCCTTGAGATTTTCAAGTTGGTTTTCATATGGTTGTACATAGTAGTCTCTGGTAATCTTTTGTATTTATTCAGGGTCAGTTGTGACTTCATCTTTTGTGTTTCTGATTGAGTTTATTTGGGCTTTTTCTCTCTTTTCTTGGTTAGTTTGGCTATGGGACCATCAATATTGTTTATCCTTTCAAAGAACCAGCTTTTTGTTTTGTTGACTTTTTGTATTATCTTTTTATCTTCTAAGTCCTGGATTTGGGCTTTTATTTTGGTGATCTGGATTCTTCTGCTGAAGTTAGGGTTTTGGTGGCCTTGCTTTTCTAACTTCCTTAGGTGTTGGAAGGCTATTGGGCTGTTCACTTGTGATCTTTCCAGTTTCTTCATGTGTGTTTGTAAAGATATGAAGTCCCCTCTTACTACTGATTTCATGGCATCCCAGAGGTTTTGGTAAGACGTTTCTTCATTTTCTTTTGTTTCCAGGTACCTTTTAATCTCTGTTTTGATTTCATTGTTGACCCAGAAGTTGCTTAACACCATACTATCTAGTGTCCATGTCTTTGTGGGTTTTGGGGGAGCTTTATGTTGATATTTATTTTTATTCCACTGTGGTCTGAGAAGGAGCATGGCAAAATTTCAATATTATGAAATTTGTTATGCTTGATTTATGGCCAATTATGTGGTCAATCTTGGAGTACGTCCCATGTGGTAATGAGTAGAATGTATATTCTGTGGTTGTTGGGTGGAGTGTTCTGTAGGTATCAATGACATCCATTTGTTCAAGAGTCTCACTGAGGTTCCGGATCTTCTTGCTGATTTTTTGTCTTGATGATCTGTCTAAGGTGATGAGTGGGGTATTAAAGTCCCCAGCTATAAGAGTGTTAGAGTCTATCTGTTTTTTAAGTTTGATTAGAAGCTGCTTTACAAACGTTGGTGCTCCTATATTGGGTGCATATATGTTTAGGATGGATATTTCTTGTTGATGGATTGAACCTTTTATCATTATATAGTGCCCTTCATCTTTCTAATTTTTTGATAGCTTACAAGGTATTTTGTCTGAGATTAAGATTGCAACTCCAGCTTTCTTTTGTGTTCCATTCCCCTGAAATTTTGCTTCTCATTCTCTTACTTGGAGTCTGTGAGTGTCCTTTCTGATGAGATGAGTCTCTTGGAGACAATATATTGTTGCCTCATGATGTTTTATTCATTTTGCCATTCTATGTCTTTTCAGTGGTGCATTTAGTCCATTCACATTCAGGCTAATTGTTGAAATGTGAGAGTTTATCCCTGTCATGAGGTTGTTATAGAGGTGCTGTTTTTCCTGTTTGTTTGTTGTGTTTCTTTTGATTTTGGGGTTAATTCATGTGTGTTTTCAATCTTTTCCCTGCACTCTTGTGAAGAATGTTGTTGTTCTTTTTTCCCTTTCTGTGTTTAATGCTTTCTTAAGTGTTTCTTGTAGAGTTGGTCTAGAGGCAGAGTAAGTTCTTAGCGATCGAATGTCTGGGAAAGATTTTAATTCTCCCTCACTGATGAAGCTTTGTTTAGGTGGGTAGGTTACTCTTGGTTGAAATTTATTATCTGTGAGAACTTTGAAGATTGGGTTCCAAGTTCTCCTAGTCTGAAGTGTTTCTGTAGATAAATCTGCTACTATTCTAACTGGCCTTCCCTAGTAGGTAGTTGAGTTGGTCTTCTCATTTGTTGTCTTGCAGGGGTTCTCTGGATCACTTGTGTTTGAATTGTCACATCACTAATGAGATAAGGGAAGTTTTGTTGAATAATTTCATGGAATGTTTTTTCCAGTGTGGTCTCTGTCTCTCTTTCTGCCTCAGGTAGTCCAATTACTCTTAGGTTTGGCCTCTTGGAGTAATCGCTCATCTCTTGATGGTTTTGTTCAGTCTTTTTAAACTTCTTTTCTATGTTTTTGACAGTTTGGGTTAATTCTATTTTTTGGTCTTCAAGGTCTGAGGTTATTTCTTCTGCTTGGCTAATTCTGCTTTCCAGGTTTATCAGATTATCATTCCTTTTATTCACAGCATACATTACTGCTGTTATCTCAGTTATCAACTCCTTCCTATTTTCCTCTTGTCTCTCCTCAATTCTTTTTAATCTCTCTATTAATGTCTTGATATCTGGGTTTATAGTTTAAGACCAATCACTCTGGGGGCTCTTCATTGTTTGCATTCCAAAATCTGTTTTCTCAGTGTCTGACCCCCCAGGAGTCTGTGAGAGACCTATGCTTTTCTTTTGGTTTTTCTTCTTTTGTGTAGAATTTCCTCTCCCCCCTACTTTTTCCTCCCTCTTCTTGAAATCTGTTTTTTAGGGATGGTGGTGTTGCTTTTACTTATTTTTGCTCAGTCTCCTATTCTTCCTTATGTGGATCCTCTGGCTTTGTTCACTTCTGAAGCTGGACTGTGGGTTGGGGGCTGTACTTTTTGCAGTTTTGAGATTTAGTTGAGGGAGGAGCTGTGATTCAGAATCTATCTGCAGATCCCAGTATCCACTGACAGGTGTAAGGGCACCCTGGAACCCACTTCCCACTGCCTTACAATCTGTCCATGAAGTGGGGGTTTAGGTTTCCTCCCTGAAACAAAATGAGGTAAGAAAAAGGAAAATAATGGAAAAAGGAAGGGGGGTGGGTCAAGAGGAAGGTGGAGTGAGAGAAGAGTAAGGGGGGAAACAGACAGACATACCAGCTAACAAATGAAAAAAGACACAAAGAAAAGAGAAATAAAACAAAAACAAAAAACCCTATAGCATACAGGTAATCACACAAACACACAGTCTAATAAAATCCTGCTTATTGATGTAGACTTCCCCTACACAAACAGGGGGTCTAAAGAATAGAAAGAATAAAGAAAAAAAAATCAGTAAAATAACAAAAGCAAAGCAAGTATGAATACGTCATCAAAACCTGAATGTAAGAGGAAAAAAAAAAACTAAAACAAAAAGCAAACGAAAGTGAGCAAAACAGTCAAAAAATAAAAAAAAACAAAAAGAAAAACAAGGAATCAGACTGGTTCTGAGGTCCTTTCTGTATGTCCAGAGTCCCTTCAGCTCTGACTCTAGCCTCTCCCATCTGCTCTTATCTCAGGCAGATAGGGTTACTCATAGCTTGGGTCAGTTGATGCAGGCCTACTTTGGGAGGAGAGTGAGTCAGATCTGGGTTCACTCAGCTTGCTGCCTTACAGGTCTGCCACACAGATCTGAGTTGAGTTGTCTGTTTCTGATTCAGCCTGGGGGAGGGACTTCTGTCTCTCCTGGCAACAAGTTGGAGGCTGCACAGTGGTGGGCAGGGCAATGCAAATCTCTGCCTGGTCCTGGGTCAAAGGAAATTGCTGGTGGGAGGCTCCTCACTGGGCAGCTTTCCTCATTCTCTCTCTCCACTGATCAGATCCAGGGCTCCAACTGATCTGTTATGACAGGTGATGGGGTGGGCCAGGCTCAGGTGATGGGAATCAGCTGGTTTCAGCAAGCTTTTCTCAGGCGTGTCCTTGCAGACTACAGATGCTCCTGTGTGTGATCTTGCTGACCACACTCCAATCTCAGGGCAATGGGGACATGCAGTCACCCTCAGAGGGGGGACCCGGGTACATACACCCAAGTATCCCCTCAGATAGACTTTCACACCCCTGTCAGTGCCCACCCACTCACTCAGAGAGTCTTTATGAACACTAGCCTTCATGGAAACTTTTACAGACTGACCTGTCTGTTTCCATCTTAAGCTTCACCTCCATATATCTATTTTCAAAACAATCACCATAACCAAAGAATAAGCACAGTTCTTATTTGTATCTCATGATAAAATATATAAAAATATTTTAAGTACATTTATGTTTTTTTCATAAAATTTCATAGCCACTGGAAACCAAAGCAATCATTTCAATCTTATTTATAATTCTCACAAGAACTACCAGAACTATAAATACAGTTTTGTTTTAAAGAGAGGAGACTTTCTCTTGTTTACATGCTTGTAAATTGTAGATCTAACATCTGAACATAGATTTGTCTACTATTTGTCAACAGGAACACCTTTAAACCAGAACACATATGGCTTGTCTCAACCCACACCTTCAGAAATCCCTATATTTTATCTTATCCTGACACCTTGAAATCCAGTATTCTAGTTGACTTCCTCCAAAATGTTTAATCCTCCTTTGTGGTCTGGAATTCACTAAAGCTGATAGCACCATCCTGGAGGAATGGATGGATGACTGTCACTGTCTCTCACTTATCCATTTCCTGGTTTCTATCTTACCTGCAGTCAGCAGAATGGTAGCAGGCATCTTTTATTCTTTTTGTCATCCTCTATTCTACTGCTTTGTTAATATCCAGGGCAGTAATTCTAGTCTCTTTCTATGTTTCATGCCATATGTTAGTCATTCCTTTGAGATGACTATGCCTGTCTCTTCTACAAATTCTCCAGACTCTTGTTCCAAGATACGAACAGGCACTTCTGATGCTGTCTTGCTTTAGACAGACCAATGTGGTGACTTTATGCTCTTCTTAGTCTCTCTTGAGTTGTGCAAGAAAAATAATAGGAATTCCTTGTGGAAATGGGAATACTCTTCTCACTCCATCCATAGGCTCCTAGCATATCCAACTTGCTGGTGGTGGTATGTGGGAGACAAGAATATTGTGACATGAAAAAGAGATATTCTAAGAGTGTTGTAAATATAGCCTAAGAAGTTTAAGAAAGCTTGTTTTGGAGATGTGTGTTTTGCTACAGAAGGTCAAATTCACATGACAAAAAACCAATTGTCTTTTACATTTTCCTGCATAGACTAAGACTTGCTTTTGTAGTCATCATCAACAAAGCAGAGTAACAACCTTTGAGAGCATCATTGGAAGTCAGTATTCATAAGATTCTCAAAGGATAATACAGTGTCATGAGGAATAATGCAATTGACAAGAAATAAGTGGTATTATAAAACTGCAAAGGAAAGGAGACCTATATTGTTTCAATATTAACATGGTCCAAAGAGCCACGGCATTGTGAGTAACATTGCAACTTCTTTCTGTGAAATTAGTCAAGAACACCACATTTGGCAATGAAAAACATGAAGAATTGGTTTTTGAGCTGAAATAAGAATAGAGGGTACCTAGAATATAAGAAGAAATCTTTACAAGCCCTGATGGGACAAGAAATACATAACTACCTCTTCTCTGCCCAGTATTCTAGGTATGTATTGACATTCAATATAATTCACATGGGCCCATTAGTTTTATGATATTTTTTGAACAAATTGTTGATATAAATAGGGGCAATTCAAAAAATATCTGCCTAAAGACCCACATACACTGGTGACATGGTGGCAGCCCCAGTTTCCAATATATAGCCTTTGAGGATGGACAAATGAAATTAAGTGCTATGGCTTTCTACAAGTACTGTAGAAAAAAATCCATATGTTGCAATAAAAAACTGAGAAATTTTTGTGTTTGATCAGAGAGCGTGGGAAAAAAGAGGTGATATGTGAGTGGATCTTTGAAATTTTAGTTGATATAGAAATTATTTCTTGAATGATAATTATGAATGGATTATTGAGGTTTGGGATGGAAAATGGAGTTTATATCAGGTCTTGCAAGGAAATTTTTATTTGTAGACTAATGTCATGATGCTTATCAGTTTGAAAATAAAAGCAATAACTGGGCTTAATGTGGTTGGAATATGTTGATCCAAACTGTATCATCAAAGACACAAATAAGTTTCTGCCAGCCAGTACAAACACACAAGAAAAGTTCCAAATGTGTTTGCCCAAATAAGATTAGTTGACATGGAATAACTTGATTATCACTGTTTAACAGAGGACTTGGAAGAAATAATCCATTGAGATAGAAAAAAAAGTAATGTATAAGGAAGAGACATTGTGTTAATACTCTAATTAATATAGCATATAATCAGTCCTTTAAAGCAAAGTCCCAAAGTAGTTAAGAGTGATACAGCATAGTAGTTAACAGTTCTGGGTGTGGCAGCCTCAGTTCACATCATAAAATCACATCTCAATTTTCACACATATCACATGTGTGACAATTGAAAATTATTTAATTACTCAATGCCTCATCTATGAAATGGAAGAATAATGCTTACCTCATAGAATTGTTAAAAAATAAATTGATCAATATCTGCAAATTTTCTTAGTATATATACATAAAAATATTAAGATTCTCCTTCTTTTAGTATCCCTCACATCATAAACAAAATCAGATTTAGTTTCCAAAAATCAAAATTTCAGATGCATTGTAAATTTAAATATAAAAATTTTCAAGAATAAAATATGAGGACTATCTACAAGGTGAAGACTGACACAATTAAGAAAGTAAAAAGACAAGCCACAATGTGGGAGAATATTAGTGTAATACATGCATATGATGAGTGACTCTTATTCAGAATAAATAGCTCTTACTAATTAAAAGAAGAGGCAGAAAACTCAATAGGAAGGTGGGGAAGTGAAAAAACATCACAAAGAAGATATACAAGTGGCCAGTAAACATATGAATAGGCAATAACCAAAATGAGATACCACTATACACCCATCTGAGTAGTAAAAACTTTACAAAATAAAGAAGGAAACAATAATAAATAACCAAGTGTTGACAAGGATGTGAAACAACTAGAGCAACTACAACTATAATATTGCTGTAGTATGCAATATATAAAGTTTTATGTTTACTCTAGTAAATGGTGTGCCTCTATTTTCTAAAGATGAGTATATAGTCACATATATTCATATTCTTATATATTCATATACTATTGACCCATTGGTTTTACTCCTAGATATATACCAAACAGCACTACATTCTTATTATCTTCTGCATAATTATTGAAGAATATGTTTAACAAAAAGACATGTACAAGAATATTCATAGCAGCACCATCTATATAATCAGAAGTAGAAACAAATATTAATCAGCTATATAATCCTTGAAAATAATTCAGAAGCAAAAGGGCACATGCTATACAATTTTATTTCTATTCATTTCACAAAAATGAAAAAAAAAAAGCAGGGTGGGAGAGGCAAAACAATCTAAGGAGTTTTAATTTAAGTTAGTGGTTACTGTTGTGGGAGTAGTCAGCTGGAATAAGCATGCAGGAGAGTCTCAGATGCTGATGATCTATTACTTGACTTTAGTGTTAGTTATACATCTTTGTTAGTTATAAATCTTTGAATTGGATAGAGATAACAGGCAGACCCTATCTGCAAGTTACCACATAGTGTTTTGCAAGGGAGGGCAAACATTGAACATTTCAACCGTGGAAATGTTAAGAGCAGCAGTAAGCTTTGGGTGTAACCAAATTCCTGGTTGTAGACAGACTCACAAACAATTTTGAATGAATAAATGTCTAGAGGTGAAAAAGAGCATGAGGTTTTCAAAAACAGCAAGTAGTTCTATGTGCCTGGTACATTAGGAACATGGGAAGAAACTGATGAGGAATTAAGAAGCATCTTGAATCAAATTGTAAAGAAAATTATAAAATAAATTTGAGAATTTGAATATGATTCTGAGATACTGAGAAAAGTTTTTATCTTTACTTAAAATGCATTTATTTATTCTAAAAATAGCAAATGGCAACCTCTTTGTTACTGAAGAACTGAAAGGAAGTCACTCAGTAGATATAAATGAATAAGCTATGATACGCCTAGTCCAGGTAAATTATTTTAAATTTAAAAATCATATGAAAATAATTAGGATTAACAAATATTTCTTTAAAACTTACTATGCCAAGGAAGTCATCAATACATTTTATATTCTCAATGAACTCTTATAATAGTCTGTGGTGATAGCTAATAATTAACTCAATTTTAGAAAAGCCATTTAAGTCTCAGTTTGTTTTGGTAGTATGTTCATGCCCACAGAGCTGGTTGGTAGCAGATCCAGGAGGGAAATTTAGATATAATATTCTCTTTAGGCTCTTCCAATTAAGTTTATGTGTATAAAATAAGAGATCAAGTATTCATAAAATCCAGCCTTGTACATGGGTGAGTTTTTTCACAACCAGGGAGTGAAGAAACTTTCCTAACTATGACTCAAAATTAAGAAACCAAAGGAGAAAATATATACTTTATTGCTTATAACTATAGTAACCATGTTGTACTTAAAAAATGCTAAAAGAGTAGATTTTTAGTGTTCTTGCCACAAAAAAAAAAAACATTAACACTATATGTGAGGTATTGCATATGTTAATTAGCTGGATTTAATCAAATACACTATGTATTTCAAAATATCATGTACACAATAAATACATACAATTTTATTTGTCAATTAAATCATAAAACAATGAATAAGTAAAAAGAAAAAGAAAACAGCTACAGACATTTACTTGCCTAAAAGTAGAAAAAATAAAATAAAAATACACAGCAGAAACATCTTAAGCAAGATAAAACAGTAAATTGCAGGAAATACTTGTAGACTATATTAGAAATAAAGTTAATATATTATTTTAATGGCTTTTAAAAATAGAAAGGATAATATTAACTACCTTGGAGAGAATGTGCCAGAAATCTGGATGTGACCTTAATGCAAATAGAACTTAAATATGCTAAGCCTCACTTATAACAAGAGATGTAGAAATTAGTACTTTACTGAGACAGATTTATCACATATCAAATTGGCAAAAATAAAAAATTTAAAAATCGACCCAGTTGACAAAATGTAAGAAAACAAATTCTCAGACATTGCTATTGGTAATGTAAAATGTAACTACTCCAATAGAAGGGAATTAACCATATATAAAAAAATTGCGTGGGCAAAATTATGCAAAGGCAATTTAACAATCCAGTAATTGTAATAGCAAAATACTCAAAACATTCCAAATGCCCACCAATAGAAAATTCATTGAATAAACTATAAAATAATCCATGAAATACAGCTATGAGAGAAATACAGCTAAGAAAAATTGAATGAGATATCTCTTTGTATACTAAAATTAAATGATATTCAGCATTTAAGGTTAAGTGAAAAAATGATACTGAGACAAGTGCATGTAATACCTTGCCATTTCTAAAAAATACACAATATATAGATATACATGTCTGTGTGTGTTGTGTATTTGTGTGGGTAAAGAGATAATAAAGAGATATGTGCATTCAAAATATACATTAGAAAAAGAAAACATAATATTAAAATAAATTTTTCAACTGTAAGGAGAGTGAGGTAATAGGGCAACCAGAATGGTTATATAAACTAAACTGCCTTCAAAAGATATATTGTCATATAGATTTTTGGAACTAAGCAGGTTTTATCAAATTTCAAAAGAGTTAACTTTTAAAATTCTCTGAGAAAGAGAAACAAAATGAAACAAATATACGAATTGTGAATCAAGGTAGTGTCCTAACCACAAGAGAGGAACAATTCCAAATGCTCATAAAATATCATAATTTGACTGTATATATCTAATGAGGTATGTTATCTGTGGTATATGCCCTAAAAACCACCACAACAACAGCAGCCAAAAACTGTCTAAAGATTTTAAATTCTCATCAGTGGTGCTATATTTATTTTGAAACAATTGTGTATAGCTTGTGGGCTAAAGAAAATGATTATTTTGGTCCCTTTAATAACTGATTTTGGTGATGGAAGAAAGGAAATACAAGGAGAAGATGAATATGTTATATAACAACTTTGGTCCAGAATTTGAAGTGGAAATATCATTATACATTTATGAAGCCTTTTTTGAAAATAAAAATGCATGTAACCTAGCTTTGTCCACTAACAAGTCATGGAAACATTGACCCAATGGCAATAAGCAACCATAGTTGCTTTTTTTTTTTTTTAAGTTGGAGTCTCACTCTGTCGCCCAGACTGGAGTGCAGTGGCTGCTCCAGGCCACCGCAGCCTCTACTTGCTGGGCTCCGGCAATCCTTCCACCTCAGCCTTCCAAGTAGCTGGAACTACAGGCACGCACTACCAAGCCCGGCAAAAACAATAAATCAAAAGTAACCAGATTTTGTCTACACAATTATTTACTGGTAAAGGGAACTAGGAAACCTGTTAAATCTATAGTATTAGGTTAAATAAGAAAATATATAAGATTAATGTGGAACATCTTATCATATAGAAAGCAGGAATTTTTTCAAATACAATTTTTGTAGCATTAAAAGGATTGAGGCACTAATTAAAAGAAGATTTTCCTGCCAAAGTTGAGACATTTGATCAATGAGATCTATAATAATTGCAGTCAATTAAAACATGTAAATTCTATTTAAGTTATTGAGTAAATAATATAAATAAAAGAAAGATCTAACAGTTCTATCTTTGGAGGATGCCAAGAAAGCAAGTTATTTTGGAAAGTAAATATAAATAAAACAACAGCAAAAAGATTTATTTACCTTGATTTTTTACAACAACCATAACTCAAGTACTCAAGCTGTTAAAGAGGGGAGATTTTTTTCTTAGAGAACTATTTCAACTGATTAATGATGAAGACATAATTGTATTGGACATGCACCATTTTAAAGTCCCTAATCAAAAAGTGGAACTAGGCGATAATCACCAATGGTTGCTCATACCACACAAAGAAGGGCCAGATATTATGTCCTTCCTAATGTATTTTTGAACACAAACAATGGAATGATAATCAAACCAAAATCTGATTAAGCTTTAAGATCTAACTACCAATTTACAGCAAATGTAGAGAACAAACAAAAACATTAATTGACACCACAGGGATGCAGTCAGCACAATCCTGGTTGTGGGAAATATGCAACAAATCCAATTTCATTAAATAAATTGCAAAGAGAAAAGTAGAGCATAAATATATAAATTAAAAGATACTTGAGAAATCTTCACTAATCGGTCTAAATGGACTGTCCCAAGTGTTTAAAATGAGGGTGATGTGTGTGTATATGATAATTTGGACAATTTGAATACTGACTAAATATTTGATAACATTAAGAAGTTATTGTGATTATGTGAACACAGTCAGTTTTGTGGTTATTTTATCTATACAAAAGTATTGTAGTTATGTTACTAAGAGTTCTTACCTTTGAGAAATATCTACAGATATATTTATGGATGAAGTGATATGGTACCTTGGATTTGTTTAAAATTCTCAAGGTCGAAGTAGATGGGAGTAAATATAAAACATGATAGACCTTTAGTTAAAGATGATATTAGGTCCCTGGAAGTTCAATGTACTAGGTTTGGGCTTTCATAAATATTTAAAATTTTCTATAATAAAAACTTTAAAAGTATAATGCAAACCAGGTGTGGTGGCTCATACCTGCTATCCCATTAATTTGGAAGGCCAAGGCAAGAGGATTACTTAGGGCAGTAGTCTGAGATCAACCTGGTCAATATAGCAAGATCCTGTCTCTTAAAAAAAAAAAGTGTCTTTGTATGTGTGTGTGGGGGGGGGTAGATTAGCCATATATGGTGGCATGTGCCTGTAGTCCCAGTTACTGGAGACTGAGGTGGGAGAATTGCTCGAGCTCAGGAGTTTGAGGCTGCAATGAGCCATGCTCTTGGTACTGTACGGAAGCCTGAGCAACAGAGACTGTAAAATATATATACAGACTGTTCATGGTTAGTTAGCGGCTGTTTCATAGCATTGGTGCTTAAAAAGGTGCATTTCTTAGCAAACAAAATCAAACATTCCTCTATGAGATTTCTCACAAAGTGAAAGTGTATGGCCTCCAAGTTTCTTTTCGTTTGCAAAAAATAATTTGCAAAATTGAAAGGAGACCTGTCTTAACCATCTTTCCATTTAATTTTACGTGAAGCATCTTCCCAGCTCTAGGACTATCAGACACATTCTATATTATGAAGTAGGAGAATAATCCAATTTAAGGATCAAGCAGGAGCTAAAGTGTGTTTCCACGACCTCAAATTAGAAACATGTACCTGTTTTTCCATCATGAAAAAATAATTGACCAATACCATTATGCAAATTTTGTCCAAGTCAATCATGGGCTGGCCATGCTTTTCTCTGTGAAGAAGTTTCTTCACAGATGATTCTTTAGGATAAAACTGTGAGTTTCTATTCAGTATTAAATGAGTCAGTCATACTTAAAAACATATTCAATCAGATTATATCTAGTAAACTCAAGCCTCAAACATATCTTCTCTCATTGAAATTAAAGACCAGACAGTTTGATGTTTATTACTGAAGTGATTGAGTCTTTTGTTAGAAATCTTAAAACACTATCCTCGTCCTCTGCCTTTTTTACTAATTTAGAAAACTGTAGAGCTTCATGAATGTTTGAATGTTAATCTAACATTTAAAAACATAAAAAGTTACATTTAAAGAGACAGAACCACTATGGAAAATTAATTCCTTATCAGGGATTTTCCTTTTGTGTAGTCAATATTTCTAATGCATCTTGGGTTTAAGGAAAACAGTAAAGCATCCTATGGGTACTTTTAACTCATACTAAAATTTTCTTGAGGAATTAATTATTTTGTAGAGTCTTCCTCTTCTAAAATTTGAGAGATTTGGGATAGTCTAAAAATTCCCACAATTTTGAGAAAAACAGATATGCAAAATCAGTAATAAAGCTACTTATCAAAGAACGATTACTTGATTAATTAAAAACAATAAGTTCAGATTTTAAGGTACAACTTTTTTTTCATCATTTTAACAAGTCTTTATCCCTACTTAATTAAAGAGGGCTAAAAAAATGACACCTTTATTGACAACGTTTTAAAAAATATCAGTTTTATCTTGATAAGTCATTTAAAGCTAATGAACATACTTCTTTTGTAAAAAAAAAAAATCACCGTATTAACAAATGTAACTAGGGTAAATATAAAAAATGGGAAAGAAATACATACATCTCTTGGAATCTATGGGGGATTGGTTTCAGAACCCCCTGCAGTTACCTAAACCCACAGATGCTCAACTCTCTTATATAAAATGGCGTAGTGTTTGCATTAACCTATGCATATCTTCTTTACTTTAAATCATATTTATTTACTTATAATACCTAAAACAATGCCTACATACCACTTTATTCATGTAAATTTGACATAGCAAATTCAAGTCTTACATTGTGGAACTTTGTAGATTTTTTTTCCCAGATATTTTCTGTCTGTGGTTGGTTGAATCCATAGTTGTGAAACCCACAGATATGGAGGGTTGACTGTATATCTCCATTGATATAGCAAAAGAAGCATATAGAATGATCCACATCTATTCATTGAGGAACACAAACTTGATTTTCAAAATCCAGGTTGAGGTTATAATTTTGGTGGGTATAAATTTGAAAGTAGAAGGGGAAATAGTCTATCATGACTGTAATCTTCAAAGAGTGTGTATACGCATGTATAATTGCTTCTGATTAACATGAGTAAACATGACCATATATATAGGTAATTCCAATTGATAATTGTTCAGATTTAAGGAATACTGTAAATTAGTTAAAAAGCAATAAGATTATTAATTCTAACTTTAGTAGATCAAGTAGAAGCATAGCCTATGAGAATTTATTTTGTCATTTTCCTCAGCCTTTCAAAAGTATCAGACTTAGATTCCCAATGAATGAATTTCATAAATGAGACTAAATTCTGTAGTAAGAGAGATTTTTGTTTCAAGTATTAGATATGCCACTTACCAGGTGAAGGTGATTATATATCACTGATTTTAATTTATTACCTCTTCCTGTGTCACTGCCCTTTGATATGACTTTGCAGTCCCTGTTGCTAGAGGCAAAAAATACATCTCTGTTCACCGATGTTCAATCAATTGTGAGTGAAGTGACAGTGGGCCAGCTTGGATTCAAGTCCTATAAATCATTGCAGGTTTGTGCTAACCCCTTTTTCCTTTCTGCTATGATCATGACAATAACATGCACTGAATGATCCATAGTCCCAGAAGAATGAGACACACAAAGTTTGCATGAACCTATTCTTGGCTTGGAGCCCAAATCAACCAACTCCAACCAATACAAAAGAACCATTGCCATTCTGCAGCTAAATTAATAAAAAAAAAACAAAACAAAGATTATTATTTATGATTGAGGCTTGAGTTTTTTGTTATGCAGCATTACAATGGCAATTGCTGACTAATCTGGACAGTGGTTACAGAACTAAGATGTTATTGTAAGAAAACCTGAAATGTGTTACAGTGCTTGGGGACAGAGCAAGAGAGGCAAAAAAACCAGTATGAAATGTTGGAAAACCCATTACCTATGGGTCTCAATTTGCCCTATGGCAAAATTGAAAAAAATAAAACTATTTCATAAAGACAATATAAATATTTAATTGGACAATATATGTCGACTGCTTAACTAGTGCCTGGCACATTCAAATTATACTCAACAAATTTTAGTTTTAGACATTTTTATAATTGCTATGTGCAGCATTCACGGACCTCCTAAATTAGCACTCCAGGAATGACTTCAAATATCCTAAAAGCTGTAAAACAAAATACAGTAAAATAGAGAATAAGCGGTGCTTTGATCATCAACCTGTCATATCCCATCATATTACTGGAACCTAAATATTTTCCTAACCTATTCATTTCCCTATAATTGGAATGCAAAAGCTGTTCTTTTAAGCTAACGCATACTAAATGCTTATCACATTCCAGTAAATGTGTGAAAGAATATTAACTATTAACCTTTCCCAGAAACCCTATCAAGTAGGTATGATGTTGTTATCATACCTACATAATAATAACCATACCTATTATCATTCCTATTATTGTTTCTAGTAAATAGATGAGAAAATCTAGGCACAGCAAGCAAGGTAACTTCCTCATAGTTACCAATAGGTGAATAAGACTATAGGTGAAAAGACTAATATTTGAACCCAGAGTCATCTGATTACACAGGCCCTGCTCTTGTCTGTTCTGCTTTGCCAAAGCTTCCTGAAGCACAGAGTCCTTTAAATCTGGCTGTAAATACAAGTCAGTAGGAGAGCTTTGAAAATATACTCATGCCCTGTCCTAACCACCATAGATTATGACTTCATTGATCTGAATGGGAGCCAGATATAAGAATTGTTTTAAAACATTCCAGATGAATCTAGGACATATCTATGACTGGAAACCTGCCACATAAAGAGAATAAACAGTAAAGGATAGTGAGTAAGAGCTTGACCACAACATTCAACCTGCACAGATTTGAATTCCAGTTCTGCTACGTGGAGATGATTTGCTCTTTATTTTCCCCACCTGTGAAATGGGGATTATGGTTGTATCTACCGCACAAAACAGTTATGAAGATTGAATGACCTAATATATTTGGAATAATATCCAGATATAGTAACTGTTACATTAGTGATTGTTAAATTTTTAAATAGTAGGCAATGGGAACATAAATAACTTGACTCAAATGGACACAATTTCAGTTCTTGCTCCATACCATAAATATCTCACCTACCAAGTGAGAATAATTGAAGGTCCTCTTCTTTATCTCTCTCTTCCCCCTCCTCTTTTATGCATTTTATATTAGTTTAATGCAATTTTTATTTTATTTATAATTTTAGAATAAAAAATATTTAATCCTAGTAGCATATCCTTTTTAAAATTTTTGAAACATACTGGTAGGTTTGAATGCTGACCTTTGAAGCCTTCAAATAATTCGCAGAAGTTTCAATATATAGAGTCATTCATAATAAGTAGCTCACTCATTCTCACCATTCAAAGGCCAGAACTGAGATAAAAACCAAACTTACATTATTGTTGTTTTTGTTGTTGTTGTGTTTTGGGGGGAGGGGGCGGAGGGATTAGGTAACTCACAAACTGCTTAGTAAACACAGAACAGCAATATAAGGAGGATGTAGAACTTAGGATCCTTTGAATTTTAATCAATTCATTTAGAAAACAGCACGAAAAAATTTGTCACTGAAATACAATAATTCTGCTCTTCAGGGAAGGTTTGTATTGAGTCATATAGTTTTTTTTTTATTTTCTTATAAAGGAAAATAGAATCTCATATTATTCACGTCCGGGCAACTTCCCAGCAAAAGTTGCTGAGACAGGAAGACCTGTGATGGCTTTCATTTTTGTGGAGGTAGACGGTTTCAATTTTAAAAATATCTGCAAATATGGAGGGAGCAAATTATTTCCATATTCAACTTGAAAGACCAAAATCTTTCTAACTCCATGTTCTGTGCTTTTTCTAAACAATCTATTTGAATTGGTCCCATACAGATAAAGAGTCCCATACAGATTAATTAGTTAAGTCTTGTGCTTTACTGTATTTGTTTCAAGTATTATTTTCATAAACTTTCAAAATATTGTTTTGTTATGATCCAAAATTCCAAACTGCATCAAGTTGTTTTATAAATATTTATTCAGATTTTGTTTTCTCCAAGAGACCACAACCTTCTTGAGGTTTATATCTCTGTTTTTTTAGATATAAACTAATGCATATGTGAATTTCTCTGCTGTGTGGTGAGACAGCACATTTTTTTCTTCATAAAGATACATTATTGACACGCAAGGCTTGAAGGTTGCTGAGAAGGGAATAGGTAAATGTCAGGAAAAAATCAAGGGAAAGAAGAATACAAATTCTTATTTGTTTTACCAGCAAGTCTCTAAGCATGAACTCAGATTTTTCTAACCAAGATCCATATGCAAGACTGAGTAAAAAAGGCTCTGAGCTAAATAATACTGCATGCATTAGGACAGGCATGCTAGGCACTGCATGGTGTTATATTTTTTGATGGAGAAGCAAATTTGAGAGGGCTACATTGAGGAAGCAGCTGACAATGAGCCCTCTGCTGCTGCAGACATTTAGGAGCTTTGGAGTAACTGACTGCATGAGTAAATATAAAGAAATATAGCCGGGCTCGGTGGCTCAGCCTGTAATCCCGTGCCTTGGGAGGCTGAGGTGAGTGGATTGCCCGAGCCCGCGGGTTCGAGACCCGCCTGGGCAGGCGAAACCTCATCTCTACAATAAATCAAAAAAATTAGCTGGGCGTGGTAGCGCGCGCCTGTAGTTCCAGCTACTCGGAAGGCTGAGGCGGAAAGATTGCCGGAGCCCAGCAGGTCGAGGCTGCAGTGGCCGGGAGCGGCCACTGCACTCCAGTCTGGGCAACAGAGTGAGACTCCAATTCAAAAAAAACAAAAAAATAAATAAAATAAAGAAATATAATACCAAAGAACATTCTAGAATGAACCATTCTTAACTGAGTACAACCCTGGGAAAGATGTCATCCTGTCTTTCCCCTTGAGGATCTACAGTGTTAAGACAACTGCCTCCATTATTGGCAGTGAGAAGAATAGGACACAAGTTTAGCAACATGTGATAAATGACTTGTATGTGTTTGCCATCTGGTGAGTGCAGAAGGTGTGAACAATGACAGTGCAGGTTTTAACACTGTCATCAAGTGTTGGCACTAGAGACCTTAAAGGGAGCGTTCCCACAATTCTAGTATAGTCAGAACACACTAACAAAAGTAGAGGTACTTTTGAGTTCCATTTTCAAGGGACTAGTCCTTTGGATTAAAGACAATATCCCAACATACAATGCAGCAGATGCAAAGAAAGAAGGTTTTTGTTTTGTTTTGTTTTATATTATTCTGTTTCTTTCTTTCTTTCCTTCTTTCTTTCTTCCTTTATTTCTTTCTTTCTTTCCTTCTTTCTTTCCTCATCTACTTCTCACATTATGTTTTGTTTTGCTTTGTTCTGTTTTGCTTTGTTTTCAGGCTGTTGTGATGTCCCTAGCAATAGCTTAGCAGAAACAATGTCAACATTAACAGATTCTGTAAAAAGTCTACTATAAGATGCAAGCCTGTGAGTTCAGGGGTATCAAATGGTATATGTGAGCTCCAAATTTATGGGACATGAAACAGGATTCCCATGCAACACAAAAAGGTTCAGTAGATGCATTGACTGACTTTCACATACATATGTTGAAGGAGACGAAATACAAGTTGGACATTTTATACAGAAAAACTTTGGAAGTAACCTTGTTTACTTTAAAATACTTAGCTGTAATGACTTTCTTAAGTTCTGTGAATCAAATATTCATGTAGAATAAGGCAGGATCATTTAGGATTCTCTGACCTAGCTGAGTTGACTCTTTCGTCCTAGTCTTAGTTCCTTTCTTTTCCAGTCAGTCTAAAGCTATAAATCTATTGCCTCAGATGCCTTTATCTTTTTGAGTAATTAACTTATATCTAAATTCAGCCTTCATTTTTTATTCTCTATTTTTTACTCCCATAAGATATCATTATCAAATTAATTAACATCATTCCCAATATAACTAGGAAGTTTGAGATAATTATCAATTTTCATACCAAAATATTATATTTGTTCATTCTAATCATGAGTAAATTCTTCTCTAGTTCCTCTAAAGAAACTGTAAAGACTTTTTTTGTTGTTTTATTAAAGACTATTATTTAGAGTAGTTTTAGGTTCACAGCAAAATTGAGAGCAAGGTACAAAGATATTCCACATGTCCTCTTCCCCCTCACATGTATAGCCTTCCTTGTGATCGAATCCCCCACCTGAGTGGTGCATTTGTTACAATTGCTGAGCCTCCATTGACACATCCTTATCACTCAAAGTCCATCGTGTCCATTGGCACTCACTCTTAGTATTGTATATTCCATGGGTCTGGAAAATGTATAATAATATGTATTCACTATTGTAGTAACATAGACAGTATTTTCACCACCCTAAAAATCCTCCAGCTTACTTTTTTATTTAATTTTCTCATTATTCCTTGTATATACTGCCTTTGTAGTATTCATGAAGTTATGTTGCAATATATGCTTTTTCCTATTTTAAGTTCTTAAAAGTAGAAATTTTGACCTTAATTGTAATATTGACTGCATTTAACACAGTGGCAACTTGTGCTAGGGAGATTTTAATAAACAGTCATTGAATAAGGTCATATTACCGTGAGCTTGTGAATCAACAATAATGAATAGCTTTCTTTGCATACCACTATAAGACTTCAGTTATGATTTGATTGCTGTATAGACAGTGTTAACAGCCCAGAGGAGATAATTGATATTCCTGAAGGTTAGTTGATAAAATTTGTTTATTAGTCTTTCTTCCAATTTCTACAAACTACCCTAAAGAGGTTTGCCTAGATTACACGATATCCAATTCAGGGTAGCTCAAGGTTTTGGGCGATCACAAATTCATACAATAAAGTAGATTCTCCTTAAGAAAAACAAACACATTCCAAATTCAAATTTGGTTCAGGGTCTTAGAACGGGTTTATGCCTATGAATGAGGGACTCCTAGGCATCATTTGATTCACAATAAATCCCTTCTCTCTAGATGTGTGTGATTACATTTACAGAAAAAGAGTACATTGTATCTTACAAATTTTACCGAGTTTCAGTATAAGAAATAGTCACATGTGGAATAAAGGAGTATTTTGTTTGGGGGGAGGAGGATTAAAACTTTTGAAATATTATTCATCATTTTTGTTCAAAATCCCTTGTATGAAGACCTACTAGGAATTGTATTTTTCCTCAGAGCCCAGACCATGATACAGCTTGTTTCTAATTCATGAACTTGTCTGTCTCCTGTTAATAAAGAATTAAAACTTTATAACCCATCAAGTTTCTTCTTTTCTTTAGGAGTTAGAAAACTAAGACATAAATGATGGATTCAATTGCTACAACTCTTCACAGTCTCGACTTTCCACATTTTCTCTTTCTTCTCTTTCCTCCATTTTGATTACTTGGATTTTCATCTGCTATTCTTTTTATTTTTTCCAAAAGTTTTTCAATCTTGCTGCATCTATGTTTATGTGTAAGATACCTCCGATCACCTGGTATAAATAAATAAGTAAAGTTATTGAATTATTCACTTAGGAATCTAGCAGCCAGAGAAAAGTACAAGTAGAGATGGAAAAGATAGGACTCTCTAGAGATGATAAATTAGGATAGAGCTATTGAACTTTCACACCTCCATTGTCTATCTCTACCCACTCAGCAAAAATCAGAAACCCTTTTTTCTCCCTCTTGTAATGGGGAGACCTAAGGTCAGCATGAGAGGCAAGACGTGAGGTTAGCCTACTTGCTGTGATTCTTGGGAGGTCAAGACTGGCAGCAAAATGAGTCTTAACTGGAATTTCAGAGAAGCTGAAACTGAGCACATATGAAGCCAAGAGTCCAGCTAGGTTAGGTGGGGTTGGGAAGGTCGCTTAGGCAGGGAAGAATGTCCCAAGACAAAGTAGAAGTTAGAAACATATCTGAAACTAAAGATTCCAGAAATGAAAAGGAAACAGAACAAAGCACAGAGGAAGAGATTATCTGGGACAGGCTGTAGTCAACAATTGACAATCAGTTTTCCATCTGTCTTTCTGATACATGGACTACTTGGCTACTATCTCTAAAGGATTCGTGTAAGGACAGACTCAGGACACATTGTTCACATGCTTTTCAGAGTCCACAATAGCATTATTCCTAAGATAAATATTTTCAACATCGGCACAAATTTTGAAAAGCTTTCAGAATTAGTTACCTTTTAGGTTGGCGGAACAAAACTACGTTCTTCAACTTCACCTACTTCAGAAGACTTCCTTAATATATCCAATTTACCTGCCTGTGCTTCATCAAGCATACATGCTTTTTGTGCAGAGGTGAAATTCTGTTTTCAATAATTTCACACCTATTTTGCTACCATAATTATTTTATAAGTATCCCAAGAATGAATGTGCCTGATCTGTAGTGTAGTTCCCAATTGTTATGTAAAATTCCTATATAACCAACTTTCCATTCACTTTATTTTATATTGTGTGATTGTGTGTAAGATCCCTTAACATTTATTCTTATTTATTACATGCAAGAACTCTGAAATAGAACCATTACATTAGTATCCTTCTGTTTTTTGAAGATGAATACTCTGAGACATAAAAAGAGTAAGTGATTTATTAATGATGGTCATCCTTACTGGAGTTAGGTGGTATCCCTTGTGATACCTGGAGGAACATAAATCGTTCTACAGAAAAGACACTTGCACATGCACGTTCAGAACAGCACTCTTCATAATAGCAAAAACATGAACTCAACCATACTGTCCATGGAAAGGGGATTGGATAAATTACATGTGGTACATATACACAATGGAGTATTATGCAGCCATAAAGAAGAAAAAAATCATAGACTATGCAGCAAATTGGATGTATTTGGAGACCATCATATTTAGTGATCTATCACAGAAATGAAGAACTGAATATCGCATGTTCTCACTCATAAGTGGACCTGAACACTAGTTGCATTAGCCCAAAGGAGGGATTGACAGTCACTGGGCACTGCCAGGGGAGGAAGAGAGGGGCACATGTAACAACACAAAGGGTACCTAGTTCTAAATCAGGGGAAGTGAGAGCCAATTAGGAGCCCAAACTTGACCTGCATGCAGCCTACTTGTGAAGTTAATACTTGTACTCCACATCTCTGTAATAAAATAAAATAAAAGCAAAACTACAATCTTCATGGGAACACAAAAGATTTTCCATTGAGGGGGAAAAGAGTAATTGACTTGTCTCTAGTCAAATAACCATACATAGATCTAGGACAAATATTCCCATTTTTCCTAGTCTATGTTTGTTCATTGAGCAATCTCTGTGCCACGCAGAGAGCTAGTCACGAAGAGTGAGACTTACATGCTAATTAGGTGGCATGTCTGAGATGGGAGCATATCTCATTGCCTTTAGGATAATAGCAGAAAGAGTCAAGTAGAAAAGCCTAACCTTTGCATACATGATTCTCCATAGAAGAAAAACATATGGTGGGGTTCAGATGTCAATGCCACTGTGTTAACCCAACACCAAGTGGACAACGCTTGAATGCACATGGCCAGGTCTAGAATCACCCTGCTGCCAATAACAAGGAAGAGAGAATTGGCTCAGGAGCCACAGGCATCTCCCCAGCATCACTGTGGCTGCTGTAAGCCTTGGAGACGGTGCCAATCCTGACTAGTCCCACAGCTGCCTCTGCAGGCTGTGCTTGTTTAAATGCTCACAGCTTCAGCTTTTGGAGAGGAATCAGTAATGGGTGGGATTTAGGGAGACCCGAAAGTTCAGTGGAGTGGATCCAAACACTAGATAGATTTGGTGATATTAATCAGCAGACTGTGTACAAAACAATGAAGAGGATGAGCGAGTTTGTCTTCTCTTCTCCAAGGGAGACTTTGTGTTTCAGGGAAAGAGAGTATGGGTTGTGGAATAAGGGAGCGATAAACCCATGCTCAGACTCTGCCACTACTCTGTGGCCTTTGGAAAAATGTCTGAAATCTGTGATCTTTAATGTTCTTACTTGGATAAATTAGTATAATCACAATTTCTCTCCAAGGTTATGTGAAAGGTTAAGTTCTTATGAATGTGCATGTAGTGTAATTAAAGGGAAGGAAAAACAGAGAATTGTTCAAGAATATGCCTAACATTTTTAAGTGGGGATGGGAGGTGCAAATGTAGAGCAGGCTTTATTGAAAAGGCCTCAAGCACATCTGGGAGACTCTAGATCAAATATTTTGAATCATGGTAAGATTGTGAGTGGAGTTCTCTCTCTCTCTCTCTCTCTCTCTCTCTCTCTCTCTCTCGCTGTGTGTGTGTGTGTGTGTGTGTGTGTGTGTGTGTGCGTGCTTCATATAGAGGTAACAGACACTATGCTGATAACATTTGTAAGAGGGGATCACACTACATATTCTCTCTGGATATGTTTAGTTTTTCTTTAACAGTTTTTTTTTTTTTTTGGTGATATTACCATCCCTAGTTACTAGCATCTTCTAAAGGAGATACCACAAAACCATTGAACATTCTGGAAAGTTGGCGGGTATCGGACATAGGACTTTGGGGAAGCAGAACACACTCCTAGGAAAGGAAGTGGAGTTATCAGGGCTGTTTAAAATAATCAGGTGATTTGTTCACTTCTTTTTTAGCTGTGTAATGAGAAAGCCTATTAAGTTATTCTCCCAGGAAGCCTCAGAGTAAAATGGAAAGAAGAAAATATTTGGAATCAAATCAGCTACGTTCTAGCCCTGGTTCTACAAGTGCTTTCTCATACAACTTAGCTATTCCATTTACCATACTGTAATTTTAACCTTCCCAATAAAGCTTTTTTAACCTTGAAAAAAAAAAAAGAAAATTCACAAGTCATAGAACCCATGCATTCTAACATTCCAAATCTGAACAGTTGTTATTGTTATTCTTGTTTCTGTCTTCAACTGTTAAACTAAAAGTAATTATAATGGGTTCAAATGAGATGGTGATTTCAAAAACTCATTTATTCATTTCTTCACGCATTCATTGATTTATTCTATATTGTTTGAGAAACTATTAAGGTGTGCCGATGTAACAGAGATGAAAGTCCAGTGGAAAAGGGACTTGCCCTAAAACACAAATATAGTTTGAGTCATAGCGGTGTTGGGGCCACAAAGAAAGTAACTGACTACCCAGAGAAGTTGCCTTTGCTTTGCAAACTGTAAAGCATTTTACAAAGCCCAGGGTTTTTTAAATTTATTTTACTTGAGCAAGACTTGGTATATATTTCTCTCAAAGAAAGGTTTACCTGTGGATTACCAACCTATTATGTTTTGCACTAAGCTTAAAAAAATGAGAAATCTTTATTTTCATCCTGCATTTCTTTGATTTTTTTCTGTAAATAGTTCAGCAGATGAACTGTTCCCTCCACTATCACTCCACAAACCCACTGCTATATTCCTTTCACTCTTTATTTTCATTCTCTGAAATGTTCCTGTTACTTATAACTTGACTTACAATCATCTTCCAATTACTAGTGTGGGTTGATATTTTTTAAACAATAACTCTCTGTAAATCAAATATTCTCCAGCCAGACCAGCTCCAGATAATTGGGATGATTGCTTCACTTCCCAGGTTTTGCTACCAATTAGAATAGTTTTACTGTACCAGGCATAAAATGCCAACTCTTCTCTTTTTGTTAGGCAAGATGTGAGACCAAACAAATTACTGTGTCCACTATTGTTAGCAGTCTCTCAGTCTAGCCCTTAATCAGACTCATAGATTTCTATAGATGTTCAAGAATATTTCTTATTTCCAACAGCCGTGCTTGGGAAGTAAAACTCAGCATCTTCAAACAAAGCCTCTCAAGGCAGGGTTAGTTAATACCCCTTTATCACACCTCAAGGAGTGAATGCTAACTAAGCCCCTGATCTTAGAAGCTACAAACACACTGGCTTCTAATTGCCTGGATATGTTGTAGTATTCCCTTGTGAGTTAACAGTTTTTAAATTTATGGAGAGATTTCCTGTATCATTAATCACACCTGACAAAGGAAAGGGGAAGCCAACCTTTCTGGTTGTTTTATGTATAAACAAACATGAGCAGTAAAAATCCATATACGGCTGGTTGTTTTATGTATAAACAAATTTTCTCCTCTTTAATTCTATGAAGCTTACAGCTGAAAATGAATGCCTGGGTTTATTCATCTGGAGCTCAACTGGCTTTGCTGTATGGCTTTCTAGTTGCTTCTGGCTTTATACTTTTTTTTTTAGTATGTAACTAAATTATCTCTTTTTTTAAATGTGAATGTGGAATTTGGCATGGATTTAGAAAACTCAGCTTCCATGAAGTTTTTTACTGTCATCATTATTTATAAAGTGCTCCATTGTTTGATGAAAACATTTTTAAAAAGACATGATCACTTTATATCTTTAGCACTTATAATAAATGTACGTGTGTGTGTTTTGTCTCATTTAAGTTCTAGACTAAATGTGCATTAGGGTAGGGATGAGACTAACGTAATCTCAGTTGTGCTCACCTACCCTTTCTTCTTTATTTTTAGCAATCTGCATAATTGTCCAAGCCAAACTCTGGTAGTTTTCATTAATTTCTCATTTTCCCTTGCTTCTCCCTCTACTTCCAGTCATCAGCCCCCTATGTCAACTCCACCTGCTCAACACAGTCTGCTTTCTCTACCTCTACTATTAAGATTGTTCCAGTCACCCTCACATCTCACTGAAAATGCTGCAAGTAGAGTCTCTGAGATGGTCTCCCTGCTTACTCTCTTGTCTCCCTAAAATTCATTCTCTAACAACATTCAGTCATCTACTAGAACCTCATTATTCTAAAGATTGATTTTGAACCAACAGCACCAGCATGACCTGGGAACTTGTTCGAAATGCAAGATCTCGGGCTGCACCCCAGACCTACTGAATTATTATCTGAAATTTAATAAGACCCCCAGAGGATTTAAGTTCACAATAAGTTTGAAAGACATTGATTTAGAACATAAATCAGTTTGATTGCCTTGCAGAGTAAATGTCTTCAATGACTTCTCATTTTACTGAGAATAAAACCAATAAAACCCAAACTCTTTCATAGGACTCATGTATCTGCATGTATCCTGACCTTTGCCATACCCACTGACTTCCTTTTCTTCCATTCTTCCCTATACCCCAGTCTATATCCCTATAGACTTCAGTCACAGGAATGGCCTTTCACTTTCTACTCTTAGAAGATATCTTTTCAAAAAATTTTTAATTTATTTATTTATTATAAAAATGTGGGGTACAAATTCAGAGTTAGGTATACAAACATTGATCATGCAGGAACCCTTCTTGATGAGATATGCCCTCCCTCCCCTAGCAGTTTCCCCACTGCCAGTCCCACCCGCTCCTTCCCCTGACAGTTTTCCACTACTGCCAATCACTTTCTTATAGCATTATAATTGTTCAAGGTCTGCTTATGAATGAGGACATATAGTATTCTGTTCTTTGTTTCTGTGATAGATCACTGAGTATGACAGACTCTAAATCCATCCAAGTTGCTGCGAAGTCCATATATATGTCCTTCTTTATGGCTGCA
>CAUYQG010068371.1:0-11883 GCA_963574415.1 Tarsius wallacei
TTTTTTTTAATAGAGATGGGGTCTTGCTCTGTCACACAGGCCAGAGTGCAGTGGCACATTCACAGCTCACTGCAGTCTCAAACTCCTGGGATCAAACAATCCTCTTATCTCAGCCTCCTGAGTAGCTAGGACTACAGGCACTACCACCATGCCCAGCTAACTTTTAACTTATTTTAGAGATGGGATCTCTGTAACCCAGGCTGGAGGGTAGCGGTGTAATTATAGCTCACTGAAACTCAAATTCCGGGGGTTCAAGTGATCCTCCCGCCTCAGCCCCCTAAGTTGCTGGGGCTACAGGTACACACCATTGTGCCTGGGCCAACTATTATCTATGGCTGCCTTTGTGCTACATAGCAAAGCTGAATTTGTGATAGAAACTGTTTGACCTGCAAAGCCTTAAATATTTACTATCTGGTCCTTTACTGGACCCCTGAATAGAATGTTTTAAAAAATAGATTCTCTAGGGACAGATATAGTTAAGATACTATGAAGCAACATTTTGTATTGTGAAATACTAATAAGTGATAGAAGAGAAAGAGTCCTGTGATAGAAAAAGTTTTGAAAACTTTGGGCTCAATAATGTTCAACAAGTTTATTCACCGCAAAACTTTTCCAAACAAACACTATGATACATGGATGCATGCTATAACTACATAAAGGAAATATTAGGTGCCTCATTTCATAAACTTAAGTGAATACAGACCCCCGTCACAAGATAACATGTTCTAAATAGCTTTATACAACGCTACTGAGATGTTTGTTTAAGATGCAGTTCCAAAGCTTAATGTTTCTAATATCAGAAACACAGAGTTGTAAGGTTCTCACAGAGTCATCCACCCTTATTTCCCCAGGCAAGATTTCATCACAATTATCCAAAAATCACATCCCCAATTAGCAAACACCATTGCTATAGAAGAGTCCCACAAATACAATAAACACAAAACATTTTATTTATTGTGTGGAAAATTGTTAGTGGGGGACTCCATTCTCAAATCCTCATATTCCATCAGAGAGCTTGTTCAGCTCTGCACGATGGAGCAGTATTGGAATAGTATCTGAGGTTTACTTTTTTCTTTCTTTGCTACTCTTGTAGCAGAACTGGAAAGGAGACTGGTTAAATATAAAACAAGGCATCCATACATTGTAACAATACACAGTCATTTAAAAGGACATGGAGCCAGGTGTGGCAGTTCACACCTGTAATCCCAGCACTTTGGAAGTAGGAGGTAAAAGGATTGCCTGAGCCCAAGTGTTTGAGACCAGCCTAAGCAACATGGTGAGACTTCGTCTCTATAATAAATAAAAAAAACTAGCTGGGCATGGTGGCGCACACCTGTAGTCCCAGCTACTTGGAAGTCTGAGGCAGAAGGATTGCCTGAGCCCAGCAGGTCAAGGCTGCAGTAACCATGATCATGCCAACTGCCCTCCAGCCTGGGTAACAAAGTGAGACTCTGACTCCCCACCCCCCCACCAAAAAAAAGAAATAGTCTTCTCTTGGAGATTGTTAGATAAGTATGAGGTAGTTCATATACTATGATCTCTTTTTTTCTAAACACAAAAAGGGCATATAGTTGAATATATACAGCATATATTATATATTATGTGCATATGTAGGATATATTTTTATATTTGCTGATTTGTGTATAATTTCTCTTTTCTGGAAGCAATTGCAAGTGTCATAAAGAATTGCAAAGTGCATAAAGAAGGGGGTTTTTACTTGATTTATACCTTTATAAGAGGTTTGAATTTTTTAACCATGTACATATTCTACCTTATGACCAATACATTTTTTTCCTCTCTTTTCTCCTTAGTAATAAAAACTTAAAATTTAGAATTTAGTTTAATGAGAAGTAGATATTTTCATTTAAATTGGACTTCTGAGAAGAGATGGGTAAGTGAGAAGGTTCACCTCAGTTCCCAACAGGGCAAATGATGGTTCTACTCAGTGTTTTCCTAAGTTTAGCATATGTTTCAAGTTGGTTTTCAGTCATCCTTTTAAAAGTCCTCTTAAAAAGTATAGATGTCAGAGCTGTCCAAAGTAGTCATGAATGATTTGGGGGTGAACAAAAGCCGTGGCAACTTAAAAATAATTATGCTCATACAGCATGATTTTCTTCTGTGAGTTATTTTTTTATTTAAATAAAAGATATTATACTGTTCACATAATTCTGAATCTTGTGTCCTCTCTCCAGTATTTTTCTTTTTTTTTTTTTTTGATGAAAGAAAGGAATACACATCTGGGCAAAATACAACCAGAGGAACACAGCATGTTTGCACAATGGAAGATCTTAAAAAGAATATCAAGTTACTAATGCTGAGAGGATAGGGATCAGAAGATAAAGCGACAGAATAAAATGTAAAACTGCAGAGCAGAGGAAACAACCCATGAAACATCATAACAATATTGTTACAAGTCTAAGAAGTAGGCCAGGCGTGGTGGCTCACACCTGTTATCCCAGCACTTTGGAAGGAGGCCAAGGCGAGAAGATAGCTTTAGCCCAGGGGTTTGACACCAGCCCGGACAACTTGGCAAGACCTTGTCTTGACAATAAATCAAGAAAAATTAGCTGGGCGTGGTGGCGTGTGCCTGTAGTTCCAGCTACTTGGAAGGCTGAGGTGGAAGGATCGCCTGAGCCTAGCTGGTAAAGGCTGCAGTGGCTGTGAGCAAGCCACTGCACTCCAGCCTAGGCAACAAAGTGAGACTCTGAGTCAAAACAACAGCAACAACAACAAAAACAAAGCTAGTAAGTAAGTCAGAACCAGAAAAAAAAAAAACAACAGAAGAAACATGGCTGAAGATCAAATTAATTACACAGAGGCAAAACTTAGGAATGCATGCAGTGTTGAGAAAGCGAGAGAAAGAAAGAGAAGGAGAAGCTATTAAAGCCACCAGAAGGGTGAAGGGAGAGACAGGCTTCAACGAAAACATTTTGGGGTGATGAAAATGTTCTGTATATTGAGTGGGGCTGGGGTTTGATATGTATGTCTGTCAAAACTCATTGATGGTGCACCTTAAATAGACATGGTTTATTGCATGTGAACTATATCTCTATATAATTGATTTTTTTAAATGTAATTTTTAGGGACAAAGTAAGACAGAGCCTAAATGACACAATATTGAAGATAACTGGAATCTTCAAGTAGAGACTCCAACACGTGACACAGAAAAGGTGTTCAGAAATACAATATTAAAAAATACCACTAAATCACATCCTGAAAGAGTACACTGTCTGCTAAGAAAAGGTGATAAAAAATGATGAATACAAAAGCTTAGAATTGTTGGCAGAATCATGCTCCCCCCCACCCCCGCCAAAAAAGAAAATTCCCATGCCCTAATCCCTAGACTGTGTGAATATGTTACAATACAAGACAAAAAGAACCTTCCAGATGTGACCTCGAGATGGGGAAATAATCGTGGGTTCTCCTAACGGACCTAATCTAATCATACGCATCCTTCAAAACAGAGAAATTTATTTGGCTGGAATCAGAGAGATACAGCAGAACAAGAAGCAAGAGAGATCTGAAGCATGAGAGGGACTCCTGCTGTTGCTGGCTCAAAAATGGAAGAGGAACCAGGCTCGGTGGCTCAGCCTGTAATCCTGTGCTTTGGGAGGCTGAGGTGAGTGGATTGCCTAAGCTCACGGGTTCGAGACTCGCTTGGGCAACTTGGCGAGACCTCATCTCTACAATAAATAAAAAAATCAGCCGGGCATGGTAGCGCGTGCCTGTAATTCCAGCTACTTGGAAGGCTGAGGCGGAAGGACTGCTGGAGCCCAGTGGGTCGAGGCTGCGGTGGCCGGGAGCGGCCACTGCACTCCAGTCTGAGTGACAGAGTGAGACTCCAACTCAAAAAAAAAAAAAATGGAAGAGGCCACAGCCAAGGAATGCAGGCAGCCTCTAGAAACTTCCCAGTCCACAGCCAACAAGGAAATGGAGAGCCCAGTTCTATAACCACACAGAACTGAATTCTGCCAAATGAATCTGGAAGCTGACTTTCACCTAGGGCCTCCAGAGAATACCACAGGCTGACAGACACCTTGATCCTGGCCTACTGGGAACTAGAACAGAAAAACCAGCTGAATTGGTTGGGTTTCTGATTCACTGAACTGTGAGATAATACATTTGTGTTGTTTTATACCACTAAATTTGTGGTCTTGGCAACCACCGAAAATGGATATACCTGACTAGGATGAAGAAAGAATTACATAGGCATCTAAGCAACTCTCCTATAAGAACAAAAAGTCAGTGGGACCTCAAATGCACACAGTCTTCAAAACCAGAAAAAGCTGCAGTAAACATTTTGAGAGAGAAAATCTAGCTCTCAAGAATATGATGTCTGATCAAATTGTTATCCAAGTACAAAGGTTATGATTTTCTGTAAAACAGGAACAATAATAATACCTACCTAATGTGGCGGGTGAGGATTACATGAGATGATCTCAAAGGCAAAAGCTCTGTGAGTATAATAAAATAAAAATAGCAACATCTGACATTCATTTCATTCTTATTCCTGTGAGATACTCTTCTTAGTACTTCACTTACATTTTATTATTTACTCATAACAACAATCCTATCAGGAAGTATCATTATTTCCACTTTACAGATGAGGAAACTAAGGTACAGAGAAGTAATTTGTCGAAGGTCACACAGTAGCTGCTAGCATTGTTTTACACTGCCTCAGCAATATCAGAGATGAGTGAACATTTTAAGATTATCCAGGATGTCAGTAAAATAATCCAAAGAAAATATTATAACACTGTTTTAGGGAATTCATTTTTTTCCAGAATAAGTAAAAAAAAAAAAAAATTTAATAACAATAAAATTCAAGGAAACAGTTTATGAGACAAGAAAAGGTGGAATTAAAAAGTTAAAGAATAGAGATGAAAAAACACTGGCTTGGTTGAGAAAACACTAAAAAAGTAAAGTTTGTTTCTGTAACAAAAAATTTCAAGTGAACGTTATGGAAATACATTTAATGATGAGGAGGCAAAGTGCTTTTTTTGAAAAGGAGATGCTTCAAAAACACAGGAAAAAAGACAAAAATGTAAACAAAACCAGATATTTAAGTAGGAAAAAGATTCAATACAGATAATTGGTGAATAAATGAATGCGAAATAGAAAAAGAAGCATAAATCTAAGAAAGAAAACTTTCATGTAAAAAAACTTTCACCCAAAAAAGATCTGAATCCATGCCCTAAAAGCCCTCACTATTTATCAGAATTATTGACAAGAAAATAATACTTGGATTAACTCTAGAGAAATACCCTATTTTTAGGCATATGGGAAAAAATGTTATACCTTTTTTTTTTTTTTGGAGCTGGAGTCTCACTCTGTCTCCCAGGCTGGAGTGCAGTGGCATGCTCACAGCCACCACAGCCTCAACGTGCTGGGCTCAGGCAATCCTTCTGCTTCAGCCTTCCAAGTAGCTGGAACTACAGGTGTGCATGCCTAATTTATTTTTTATTTTTTAATGTAGAGACAAGGTCTCGCCATGTTGCCCAGGCTGGTCTTGAACCCATGGGCTCAGGCAATCCTTTTGTCTCTGTCTTCCAAAGTGTTGGGATTACAGGCAAGAGCCACCACACCTGGCTAAAATGTTATAGTATATCTAAGCAGAAAAAATAACTTGCCAGCAGAAAAAGAAAAGGCAGTTTAAGTTCAAATCTTTCCTCTTCATTATTAAAAGACAGAAAACTCTAGTCATGTGTTTGCAGCTTTAAGTTGTAAAACAAGAGTTCATGCTTTCTGCACATCTGAGATAGTACAAGAAAGATATTCTCACGTGCGGAGGGTCATAGAGATTATGACATCCTCATAATCTATCTGAAAAAAATGTACAAAGATAAACTTCAATTCAATGACAATTTACTTTAAAGCAGAATTAAAATAATTTGTGATTTAAGAACTTACAGTGGGAATTAACACTTTAAACATATAATTAATTTTAAATAATTATAGAAAATATGACATAGAACCAAATCAAATATCATAGCTTTTTTCTTTTTCAAAAACAAAATGTATAGGATGTCCATGATTTTCTAGTAATTATCTTGGCTCCAAATGTCAGAGTTTAATAACAGAAATCAAGAGTTCAAGGCCTGTCTGGGCAACATAGCATGACCCCATCTCTAAAAAAAAAAAAAGAAAGAAAAAAAATACACACACACACACACACACACACACATATATATTAGATGAGAGACTCTGTATTTTTAATAAAAGAGTTTAATCCATTTAAATTAGTTGTCATTACTGATAGTCCTGGTCTCCATTTTAAGTGTTTCCTTATTGTTTCTGATGTTCTCCTACAGGATCTATATGATCTTGATGTATTTTCCTTAATAAAAGAGATTTATCTGTTATTATTTTATTTTATTTTATATATTTATTTTTTGAGTTGGAGTCTCACTCTGTCACCCAGACTGGAGTGCAGTGGCCGCTCCTGGCCACTGCAGCCTCGACCTGCTAGGCTCCGGCGATCCTTCCACCTCAGCCTTCCAGGTAGCTGGAACTACAGGCGCACACTACCATGCCCGGCTAATTTTTGATTTATTGTAGAGATGAGGTCTCGCCAAGTTGCCCACGCAGGTCTCGAACCCGCGGGCTCAGGCAATCCACTCACCTCGGCCTCCCAAAGCGCTGGAATTACAGGCTGAGCCACCGAGCCTGGCCATATTTTATTTTTTAACATACTCAAATCTATATAATTTTTGTCATAAACACCAAGAATGATGCCATTTCTATTGACTTCTCCTTGTTTAAAATAAGTAAATTGGTGTGGTTGTCTTTATTCCCAACCTATTTCCTCAAACCTCTGGCAGGCACTATGCTAAGCATATTACATGCAGTATTTAATATCATTTTCACAACAACCTTATGATTAAGTATCATTATTTTCTTGATTTTACAGATGAGAAAAATGGAGGCTTTCAAAGCATAAGAAAATTGCTGAAGTTCTGTGAACTTACACATAATAACTTTAAGATCTGTTGCAGGGCTGATATGACTAAAACTACAAAATACTGATTGGAATCTAATCCCAAAGATATCTGAATAAATGGAGACAACTCCACATGCCCCTGAATGGGAAGACTCACAATTATAAAGGTGTTTGTTCTCCTTAGTAATTTAGGAAAAATGCAGTTCCTATCCAAAACTCTGAAGCAATTTTTATGGAGTGAGTTATAAACAGACAACCCAACACTAAAGTTTTATGAAAGGTTAGGTGACAACAGAACATTTAAAAATGAAATTTAAAAAGGAATAATGATTACAGAGTACTTACACAGTCACATAGTAAAAAGGATTAAAAAGACACAATAGGCTGGGCACAGTAACTCATGCCTGTAATCCCAGCACTTTGGGAGGCCGAGGTGAGTGGACTGCTTGAGCCCAGGAGTTTGAGATTAGCCTGGGCAACATAGCAAAACCTTGTCTCAAGCCGGGCTCCGTGGCTCAGCCTGTAATCCCGTGCTTTGGGAGGCGGAGGTGAGTGGATTGCCTGAGCCCGCGGGTTTGAGACCTGCCTGGGCAACTTGGTGAGACCTCATCTCTACAATAAATCAAAAAATTAGCCGGGCGTGGTAGCGCGCACCTGCAGTTCCAGCTACTTGGAAGGCTGAGGCAGAAGGCTCGCCGGAGCCCAGCAGGTCGAGGCTGCGGTGGCCGGGAGCATGCCACTGCACTCCAGTCTGGGCGACAGAGTGAGACTCCAACCCAAAACAAACAAACAAACAAACAAAAAGCTTGTCTCTACAAAAATAAAAAAATTAGCCCAGTCTGTAGTCCTGGCTATTCAGGATGCTGACATAGAAGGATTGCCTGAACTCAGGAGGTTGAGGTTGTCATGAGCCGTGATAGTCAAGAACATGCCACTTCACTTCAGCCAGGGTAACACATGAGACCCCGACTCAAAACAAAACAAAGACACAGTAATTTAAATAATATGGTGATGGTGTTGGCACTGGAGTACCTAGTTTGCATGATGATAGCATTTAAAAATCAAAGTGGGTAGTTTAGATTATTCAATAAATAGTGCTAGGACAATTGGTTAATTATTGGGAAAAATTAATGTAGATATTACATATCACATGTCAAAGTAAATTTCACATGAGTTAAAATTAAGTGTAGAACATGAAACCATAAAAAAAAACCAGAAAATAACATTTTTTTAAAAAAGATAATTCCCCAATGTTGATGAAGATGTGGGAAAGAAGGTGGACTGGAGCTCTGCTGCTGGTAGGAGAGATCAGTACTGACTTTCTGAAAGGAAATTTGACAGTAGAAATTAAATATCTTCCCTGTGCTTATCTTCTGGCCCAGGAATTCTACTCCAGCAAATATGTCCTAATGAGACAATTAGAGAGGTACGATTTAAGATTTGCTGCAGTTTTATTTGTCATTGTGTATAATTAGAAGCAAACTGCAGACAACCAGAGGCCTCTTTCAAAAATGTAATAGTGATGATGTCACTTCCCTGGTTAAAATGCTTAAGTGGCTCCCACTGCTTCCAGTTAATCTAAGCTCCTTAACGAACTATGAAATACCCTCAAGACTTGCTTCTCCAGCTGCACATTTGCTGCCATTACTGCACTGCCCCCATCTTCCAGGCTCCTCTCCACACTCAGACCACCCCAACAACCAGCGCAGCCCACACAGGCTGGTGAGCCTGCACACAAGCCTTTATCCCAAATACCTGGCATGCTGTTCTTTTGACACTTTAGGATATATTGGATCTCAATTCATGTGCCATCTCTCCTAGGAAGCCATCCTTGGCCCCGAACAATACCATAATGTAATCTTATAATATCATAAAGTAATTATAATACATCGCAACTTTACAGAATCACACAATACCGTAATATAGTCATTCACGTCTCTGTCTACTCCATCAGATCAACCCAAGAATGGGTGAGACTTGAATTTGGGTCATTTGACATGAAACTGCAGCTCTTTCTAGTATCATATGCCATAGAATCACCATCCACCACTCATTAGCTCTGAAACTTTAGACAAACCTTTTATCTTTCTGTACCTTGGTTTCCTGAGCCCCAAAATGATACATAGGGTTATTGTGAAAATTAAATGAGTTAATCCATGTAGAACACTCAGAACAGGGTCTGGCACAAAAGACATCCTCAATAGTAGTTGTTATCACTGATATCCGAAAAACAGATTTCTGAAATATCATCTAATTTGGTGTCAGCAAACACTATTTCCACAAGTAGAGAAGCCAAAATAGCAGTGAAGAAAACACAATGTTATAAGTCCATCCTGTTTCCTTAGTTTTTATGAGAAATGGGAGAGAGGGCAGCAAGTCTGCTGAAGTGTCGAGAATCCCATAGAAACAAACGAAGACTCCAGGGAAGAACTTTTAAAACAGCGATGAACCAATGAACCGTATCAACTGTCAACACATTCCACAGCTGAAAGCTAAGAAGGTCAATACTGCAGTTCCCTTGGCTTAGCCTTTAAGCTGTAATTTTTATTTTCCTAATTTTTTAAAAAAGGCTTTTTGAACATCCGCTCCCTATGTAAATTCAGAGCTTGGGCCATGGTAAACCACAAAGGCAGAAATATTTATCTTCTCCAGGCTGGTTTGGCAGGCCTTCCTGGAGGGATCTGAAATACAGCTGCGTTCATCCTCTCGTTCATTGTCAACAGGCAAACATCCCCAAACCACAAAAGACAGCAGTAATAAAAGGATGCACTGGGAGCTGAGATATGTTGTGGTTTTGTTTGGAAATAAAGGGAATGAATAAAGTCAGAAGTAGTGGCAGGAAACTATAAACTTCACACTAGACGGCCAGGAACAGGCCAGAAACTGCCAGGCGGTATGAATTATACAGGAAAATTTCAGAGAGACCACAGAGGGAGAGATGGCGGAAGGTGGGAAGAGGCAGCTGCATAGGACGGGGAACAGGTGCTGTCTGCTCAGTTGTCCATGCTGGGGAGAAAAGGGAGCTGTCCATCAGGAGGAAAGAGACTATTTGCTTTGTTCTGTGATAAGGGGAGGAAGAAACCGCCAGCAAAGTCACATGGGGCTGACAGAAAATGCAGGCTTGAAATGAATGTGGGGCCTGAACCCACTGTACTTTATACGATATTGCCATTTTCTAATTCCATAAAATGAATAGTATTTCCTGACCTTGAAAAGGACCTTCGTGTTTATCTGATTGAGTAGTTCCCAACCTTGGATGCGACCCACCACAAAGTCACCTGGGGTATTTGTTTAAAATGCTGGTGACTGAAGTAGAAATAGAAAGTAGAATAGAGGTTATCAGGATCTAGGGGGAGGGAGGTAATGAGGAGTTATTGTTTGATGGGTACGAAGTTTATGTTATGAATGATGGGAAAGTTCTAGAGATGGATGTGGTGATGGTTACACAACAATATCAATTATTTAGTGCCACTGAACTGGACACTTTAAAATGATTAAAGTGATACATTTTATGTTGTATATACCTTACCACAACACAAAAAATACCTGGAAGAAGCTGGGTATAATCCTAGCACTTTGGAGATGGAGACGAGAGGATTGCCTGAGCCCAGGGTTTGAGACCAGCCTGGACAACTTGGTGAGATCTCATCTCTACTATAAATCAAAAAATTAGCATTAGTAGTTCCACCTACTTGGAAGGCTGAGGTGGAAGGAAAGACAGCTTGAGACCAGCAGGTCAAGGCAGCAGCAGTGGCCATGAGCATGCCATTGTACTCTAGCCTGGGCAATAGAATGTGACTCCAACTCCAAAAAGAAAAAAAAAAAACCAGTTGGGTATAGTGACACAAGCTTGTAATCCCAGTAATTTGGGAGGCCGAGGTGAGAGGATTACCTGAGCCCAGGGGTTTGAGACCAGCCTGGGCAACTTGGTGAGACCTTGTCTCTACAATATATCAAAAAATTAGCTGGGCATAGTAGCACATGCCTGTAGTTCTGGCTACTTGAAAGGCTAAGGTGGAAGGATCACCTGAGCCCAGTAAGTCGATACTGTGGTGGCTGTGAACATGCCACTGTACTCCAACCTGGGCGACAGAGTGAGCAAGGAAAGAAAGAGAGAGAGAGAGAGAGAGAGAGAGAGAGAGAGAGAGAGAGAGAGAGAGAGAGGGAGAGAGAGAGACAGAAAGAAAGAGAGAAAGAAATAAAGAGGGAAACAAAGAGGGAAAGACAGAAAGAAAGAGGGAAGGAGGGAGGAAGGAAGGAAGGAAGGAAAAAATCTGGGAAGAGACAAAAGAAAAATAAAATGCTGGTGACAGGCCCTACTCCCAAAGTATCTGCCTCAGTGGTGACAGAAAGCACCACAGGTGATTCTCATTGAAGTCATTTGAGGACCACACTTTAAAAATGGTATTTTAAAAAAAGGACTCTTTCTCTTAAAGATACATACTGAAATATTTATCAATGAAATGATATATTGTGAGTGTTCATTTAAAAAAGGATCAGAAGTTGGGAGTAGTGGCTCACGCCTGTAATCCCAGCACTTTGGGAGGCCAAGGCGGAGAGGATTGCGTGAGCCCACAGGTTTGAGACCATCCTGGGCAACATCATGAGACCTTGTCTCCACAATAAACCAAAAAATTATCTGGGCATGGTAGCACACACCTATGGTTCCAGCTACTTGGAAGACTGAGGCGAAAGGATCACCTGAGCCCAGCAAGTCGAGGTTGTAGTGGCCGTGAGCATCCCACTACACTCCAGCCTGGGTGACAGAGTGAGACTCCTACTCAAAAAAAAAAAAAAAAAGAAAATGATAAAAGTTATTAACTTCACAGCAACTTGGATGGACTTAGAGTCTATAATACTGAGTGCTCTATCACAGAAACAAAGAACTGAGTATCACATGTTCTCACTCATAAGTGGACCTTGAACAATTATTGTAATACTAT
>CAUYQG010068374.1:0-12774 GCA_963574415.1 Tarsius wallacei
TACTTTGCATTCCCACCAGCAGTATAGAAGCGTTTCCTTTTCTCCTCGTCCTCACCAGCATCTGTTGGTTTTTTTTTTATTAATGATAACCTTTCTAACTGGGATTAACTGGTATCTCAATGTGGTTTTGATTTGCATTTCTCTGATGATTAGTGAGGTTAAGCACTTTTGCATGTATCTGTTGGTCTGGGCTTTAAATGTACCCCCCATTCTCACCTGTGCACCTCTTCTCCTCTCCCCCTTCTGAGTCTCCAGTGTCCATTATACCATGCTCTATTCCTTTGCAGATCCTTAGTTTAGCTCCCACTTGTAAGTGAGAATATGCAGTGCTTGGTTTTCGGTTTCTGTGTTAGTTCACTTAGGATTATGTTCTCCAATTCCATCCAAGTTGGTGCAAAAGACATTATTTTATTCTTTTTGATAGCTGAATAGTATTCCACAGTGTATATTTACCACATTTTCATTATTCACTGATAAGTTGATAGGGATTTAGGTGGAGTCCACATACTTGCAATTGTGAATTGTGCTGTGATAAGTATGTGGGTGTGAGTCTTTTTTATACAGAGGTGACCCCCCAAAAAAAGGATACATATTTTAAGAAAGGAAAAACTGTATTAGAATTGTAATATTCGATATATACTGATAACAAAAGATGAATACAAGTCACATTTGGCTTTTGCAATTGCAACATGCTGTTTGCCCACTTTTTAATGGGGTTATTTGCTTTTTTCTTGCTGATTTGCTTATTTTTAAAATTTTCTTTCAAGATTATCTTGGCTATTTTTGATGCTTGAATTTTCATATGAGATATAAAATAAACTACTTAGTACTCACAGAAACAAAAATGCTGGAATATTGATTAGAGTTGTCTTGAATTTATAGATAAATTTCATAAAAACTGACAAATTTACAATCAAGTCTTCCAATCCATGAACACAGATTACTTTCTTCTTGTTTAGGTCTTCTTTAAGTTGTAAATAGTGTTCTGTTTTCCTGCACAGAGGTTATGAACATCTGTTATAAGAAATATTCTTAGATATCTGTTATTTTTGATGCTATTATAAATGACAAGTGTGTATAGCTTGAATTATATGTTATAACTGTTTCTGACATAAAAGAATATAATTTATTTTGTCTGTATCGACCTTGTATCCAAACTCAAGAATGTTGATAATGTACCTGTATGTTCCTAACACTTGCAGCTTTCATATCTTTTTCTTGTCTTACTGCACTGAATAGGGCCTGTAGTTCAAGGTTGAATAGAAGTGGTGGCAGTGAGCATCTTGTTCTTGGCTTCTAAGGTGAAACTTCTAACCACTTTCAATTAAGTCTGTTTTCTGCAGGTTTTTATAGCTACTTTGTATCTAATTAAGAATGTTTCTTTGAATTTCTGTTTTTACTGAGTCTTTTTAAAATCATGAATGATTTCTTGTGTCAAATTTTGAAGAATATATCTTGGGGTGGTCATATGCATTTATCATTCATTCCCTTAATGTAGCAAATTTTATTGACTTTTCAAATGTTAAATGAGACTTGCTTTTGCATGATTACATCACCATTATTCATGATGTGCTAACCTGGTTTATGTACTGCTGAGCTAGGTTTACTAATGTGTTGTTCAAGATTCTTGACTCCATGTACATGAGTGAGGATGACCTATAAAGTCCCATTTTTGGTTGTCAAGGTTATTCTGTCTCATTAATAAATTAAAGCTTCTGCTGACCTCTGATTTTGTAAAAGTATAGCATTACCTTTTTCTTAAATATTTGGTAGAAATCATGAATGAAGCCATCAGCCTCTAGAGCTTTCTTTGTGAAAAGGCTTTAAGTTATTGATTCAATTTCTTCAATAGTTATGATAATATTCAATTTTTTATTTTTTGTTCCACCTTTCATAAAGTTTTTTTGAAATTGTCCAACTCAAAAAAATTTTCACTTATATTGGCGTAAAGATTTGTAATTACCCTTATTTTTAAATATCTGTACAATATGAACTCATATCTCCTTTTTGATTGCTGATGTCTTGGTTCATTTTGAGAGAGGTTTATAGTTTAATTAACCTATAAAAAAAATTCTGACTTTGTTTATTCTAGCTATTATATACCTCTTTCCTTTCACTGATTTCTGATTCTACTTTTATAATTTCCTTTCTTTTATGTTCTTCCAATTTAATTTGCTTTTTATTTTCCCTTTTTGGGAAGAATGTCATCCCATTGTCATCCCATCTTATTTTTTATATATACATTTAAAGCTATAATTTGTGTTAGCTAAACTTTAATTCCGTTCTATAGGTTTTTGTAACTTTTTTGTGAAGTATAACATATATATGATCCACTTATAGTTTATAGCTTGAAAAGTTACCACAAATCAACATACCCCCAAAATAAGATAGTAAACTGCCAGCACTCCAGAAACCACTTACATCTCCCCTCCCATCATTGCCTCATCCTTTCTCCTAAATGGGAACTACTATACGGGTACCTAGCTCCATAAGCTAATTTTTTCTATGATTTAATTGAAATTATACAATATGCATTATTTTTTGTCTATTGTCTTTCATTCAATATTACAATTATCTCATTCATTCATGTTGCTGCATTCAGGTCTAGTTTTCACTAATTTTTATTGCTGAATGGTATTTTGTTGTATGAATATACACCAATTTATTTAACTTCTCTAGATATCATGGGTATTTGGGTTATTTCTAGTTTGTAGCTTTTATGACTAATGCTGTTCATATTGATCTTGCATAAGCCTTTTAGCACAAAAATGTAGCCATGAGGTGTGAGAGTTTATACAACTAGGAATGGAATTGTTGGTCATACAGAGTGCATATGTTCCATATGCTTATCTTTAATAGATAAAGATAAACAATATTGAAAATGGTTTTACCAATGATAGTTGAAAAAGTTCCAGTTCCTTCACATCCTTGCTAAATATTTGGTGTACTGGTCAGGATTTTCCAGATAAAAAGAACCAACAGAAAACATATAAAGAGAGAAATATAAGAAGAAATTTATTAATGGAATTGATTCGTATGATTATGGAGACAAATATTCAGGCCACTTGCAAGCTGGAGACCCTGGGATACTGGTCATGTGGTTCAGTTCAAGTTCAAAGTCCTCAGAACCAGGAATGCCAATGATGTAACCCTAAGTCAAAGGCAGAAACTTGGCCTACTTCAAGTCCTGGAGTCTAAAAGCCAGAAAGCCTGGAGTTCAGATGTCCAAAAAAAGGAGAAGAATACATTCCAGCTCCAGAAGAGATAAGAAATTGTCTTTGTTCTCTCTGGGCCCCCAGTTGAATGGATGGTGCCTGCTCACATTGAGGGCAGATCTTTTCGCATCCACTGACTTGCATGCCAATCTCCTCTAGAAACATCTTGACAGACACACCAGGAATAATCTGCTACCAGTTTTCTAGATAATTCTTAATTCAGTGAAGTTGACAGCTAAAATTAACCATCACATTTGGTATTGTTACTCTTTGCAATTTTAGCATTCTAGTGGATGTGTAGTAGTGTTCATTGTGATTTTTATTTGTAGATTCAGCTTGTGATTTTCTACAAAAAGAATTCTGGAATATTGACTGGTGTTTCATTAAAGTATAAGGAAGATTACATCTTTACAATATTGAGTATTTCAATCTGTAAAAATTGTATATTTTTTCATTTATTTGTATATTTTAAAATTTCTTTTGATGGCACTTGATTATTTTCAGAGTAGAAGTAGTATTCATGTATACTATTTTTTGGGTTTTATTTAGGTACTGATATTTCTGATGCTATTATTCATGACACTTGTTTTGAACTTTTTTACTAGTCCTGTTGTATGAAATGTAAATTATTTTTGTTTATTGAAGTTGTACTCCACAATCTTGCTGAATTCATAATTAATTCTAAAAGGTTCAGTAGATTATTTTGCTTGTTACACAACTACATCATCTTCAAATAATGACAATTTTATGTCTCCATTTACAATCTTCACACTTTTAATTTTATTTTCTTGGCATATTGCACTGTATAGAACCTCTAGTACAATATTAAACAGAAGAGGGAGTCGTAGACATCCTAGTCTTGCTCCCACTCCCAAAAGGAAAGCATTCACATTTCACCCTTAAGTGCATATGCTTGCAGTAGGCAGTCTTTTATAATTACCCTTTACCAGCTTAAAAGACACTTCCTTAGATTTAAAATTTTCTAAGAATTTTTTTAAATCATAAATAAAAATTAAAACTTCTCTTTTCTTGAAATACTTCTTCCTGCATGTCCTTCTCTACTTTTCTTTATTCACTTTAGTCTGGCTAATTTATCTGAATCCTTCAAGTTTCAGCATAAATGCCACTTCTTCATGGAGGCCTTTACAGACCTCTTGACTAGCTTATAACCCTTCATCATTCCCAAGTCTTCACCACACTTTATTTTAGCTAATTGCTTATCACCTCTATTAGTCTGTAGTCTCCCAGAATATAAGCTCTATACCTCTTATTCACCTCACTGTCCTTAGTGTCCAGAACTAAGCTTGACTTAATAACTGTGGTAAGCAGAGTGATGAAAAGGAAGGAGATAAAGAGGAATCATCCACAGTTACAAACTTTAGAGCAGATTTTATTAGAATGTTGTCTTTGATCTTTCCTCAGTGACCTCCTTTTCTCATCCTAGATAAAGTGAGGACATTCTCCTCTTTTGAAAATAAGGGCGGGTGGCAGAAATACTACAGTGAAATATTAGCTACTCAGTTTTAAAGTAGAAAAGGTACAGACAACATTATTTCTCAAATAAGCAAAGTTTTTAGTAGTATCTAACAGAGCAGTGAGGAAAGAAATGAATTATGGAATAATAGAGCACCTTTGGTGTAAAAATGATCTCCTTTAATAGAGTCTCATCAAGCCAACCAGGTAATAGCAGAATCCCAGAACAAAGACACTGAGAGCAGAAGCAAGAGAGAAAAACCCATTAGAGAAGTTATTATCAATCTTTCTGGAGGGCATAGTGAGACCCTAGATTACCATCATCCTGGAAGAGAATTTCCAGTGGAAAAACTCTATTGTCTGATTGAGATATTTTGTTGCAGTCTGCCTTTTGCTTGAACTTTATAGAGAGACTTAATATGGCAGAAATGTTAAGTACCTTAGTCATAATGTAATCCCATACATCTGTAATCTCATCTGTCTATGTTGTAAGGAAAAATCCCCAAATATATAAGATTTACATGCAACCATTTTCATCTCATTGTTATTTACGGTAGCAGAAAAATAAGACATTACCTAAGTGTCACACAATAGGGCACTGAGTAAATAAATTATGGAATATACATATGACATAATACTTTACAGTATTCTATAGCTGTGTTTCCAAAAATTTTGCAATAATATGGAAAAATGTTTTTGATCTAAGGTTAATCAAAGCAAACCAACAAAACATCAAATTAAAATCTGTATGCACACATAATTCCATTAATACTAAAGACAAAGGAAATAGAATCAACTGTTAATGGTAGTGATTTATAGGTGATGGGATCTTAGAGAATTTTTATTTTCTTGTTTAGACTTTTTAATGTATGCACGCATTTATTTTATACTAAAAAAATCAGTAAATCATTATGTATGTGTATGTGAATATATTTATTATTTTAAGCCAGCAATATGATAAGAAGAATGAGTTATGACTTTTAGCCTGATCTTTGACTTGACTAGGTTTATGATTTTAGAGTAACCTATGAACTTCTCAGAGTCTCAGGGTTCTCATTCACACATTGGGGAAATTGCACTGGCTTTCTCACAGAGTTCAGAAATAAAAAGGAACTATAAATAAGACTGATTCTTTGATAAAAATGTGAAGCCTCCAAAGCCACATCAATGACAGTATTCTGCTAAGTGTCATATGTTGCCTTATGATTCTTTGGCATCTAAGATTTTTTAAAAAGTGGAGGAAGCATGGGAGTATAGTAGGAAAATAAATGATGTATCAATGTTGTCATTTTAAGACTGACTCACATTTCTTCTTAGTTGGTTATAATGATCTCTAATTTCTTTGCATATTCTTGAACTTTTTTCCAGTGTAGGGACTCAGGTCTATTATTTAATTTATGTATGTTTCATTTTTCAAGCATCTTCTCAGTAAATTTTTAAGATTCTCATACCTAATCCTGAATTGTACCCCACATCTTTAAATAATAAAAAAAAAGACTCTCAGTAGTTTGGGGAGAGCTGTTCTTTCTTTTTAAAAATATGAGCGTTTGACAGCTCAACTATTTTTTCAGCTGAATACCAAACCTTCAGTTGTTCTGGACAACCTTGGCAGGCATACTCCATTTAACAGGAAAGCCAGATATGATAGTTTTCTAAAAGGAAGAGGTTTGGAGAATTTCACTATATATGCTTAGAAGACGTAAAAGTTCCCCATCTGCTACTGCCTTTTCTTAGTGGGATGACTCTGTTTGCCCTTCTTTTGTGGGAAATAGCAGATGTATTAAATTTTACCTGCAGTAAAGTCAGACTAGTTACTGGTATAAAAGAGTTTCTGGGAAGCTTGTCTGGAATTTGTAAGCATGGCTACATGGTTTGGGACAAGAGCCTCACAAACAGAGTGCTCTTCTTCAACAGGTAGCTCTGAGATAGCAGCCCTAAGCCTGGGAGAAAACTTTCTTCAATGCTGATCTCAGATATGATGATAATTAAGTAGATCAATCTCTCTTGAAATAAATGGAGTTCCTTATAAGAAGAGTGTAAGGGACAAACATAGAACTTAAGGTTCTTTTATAACTGAGATCCTCAGAAAGTCACTAACCTCTCTGGGCTTCCAGTCCCTTCTCTGAAAATAGGATGTAACACACTTCAAAAGTTTGTATGTAGATAAATAAAATAATGAATGTGAAAGCACTTTGGTAATTCAAAAGCGCTAATCAAATAATGAGAGGCTGAATAGGGCCAGGGAAAGATGACTGTTTTAGAATCAGAAGACTTTATGCCTAATTAATCCTTTATAAAATAATGAATTTAGGAGTTCCTGCTGTGGTAGATTGAAAATGGCCAAATTCTTTGAAGCTTTTCCCAACAAGAGATGGCATCTGTTTTTCTACTCCTTGAGTCTGGACTGGTCTTATGACTTGCTTTGATCACCAGACTATGACGGGATAACAATTTGGGACTTCTGAACCTAGGTCGCAAGTAGCCTTGTAACCCATTTTCGTAGAACCTTGAGTCCATGGAAGACTGAGTTGGCGTCCTGGAGGCTGAGAGACCATGAGGGGTGAGAGAGCCTGCCTTCCCTGCCATCCCAGGTGTCTCAGCTAAAGTCTCCATATGACACCAAGTAAAATGGAAATAAGCCACCTTGGCTAAACCTGGTCCTAATTTCTGACCCAGAAAATAATCCTCAACAAATAAGAAAAAATCATTATTTTAAATGTCTAGATTTTAGGATGGCTTGTTGTATAACAAAAGCTAACTGGTACACTTTTCACACCTCCTTTCTGACAAGAATGGAATCTGATGCATATGTCAGCAAGAACTGTGTGGTTACAACTCAGTGACTTCTTCTTAGTGATGCTGAGATGGTTAACAGTTCATAGGAGAAGGGAAAGCAGCTAAGGAAATTAAGTAAAATATGAGAGAAGTCAAATCAAATTCTTAGCATAGTAACATTTCATCTCTCTGGAGTTCGGTTCTGACAATCATGTCATTTCAAAATACAATAGAAAACTCATTATAGAAGGAAAAGTAGCTGTCACAAAGTTCACACATTGAGAATTATGTATTTTACCACAAGCAAAGTCCTTTTCACCTTTGCTTTACACTCAGTTTTTACCGGTTTGATTATCTGGGTTCTAAGACGATAGAAAATTAGAAGATATAAGGTGCAGACAACATTTTGTGGTGAGAAATGAGAGATGACTATTGAAAAACAAGGAGTAAATGGGAGAGAGCTCTAAAAAGTTCAGAAACACTCAAATAGCACAGGAATTAGTAGAGAATTAGACATCTGCATGTGTCCCAAGAAGTATGTGCTAAGGGCACCATTGCATTCTAGTTTGATATAGACATTTAAAACATATCAGTAAAATTTTTTTAAAAAGTTTCTAACCAAAAATCATTAATGCAGTTTGGATGCTTTGCTTGATGAGCCTTCAGTGATATGGTCAGCTCAGTCCACATATTCCTACAAAATTTCAGCCAGCCTGAGCTGCTAGAGATCTCAAGCAGTGCAGACTGCCCCACAGACTGCCTGCAGCTGGTATCCTGGCTGATTTGTTCATGGGAGTCTTTCGTGTCTTTCTAGTTTACTGAGAAATTCACTTTTAATGCCTGGAAACTTTCTGGAGAAGGGGAGCTCGAAGGGATGGAAGTGGTGTTTGTAGGAATGCCAAGGTCAAATGACTTTTTTCATATGCCCATCAGGTTGGACGGGGTCTGAATTTAGGTTCTTCTGTTGAAAGCCATAGAAACCTACTCTGGAAAACTTCTGCAAAAGGAATTTTCTGGATGCTATAGAAATGCTTACAGGATCCATTGGCTTGGAATGTTCAAAGGTAAAAAGGAAGGACATATGCCCTGGATTTGCTACCACATCATGACTGTACGCTGTGGAATCAACAATTCCCCCAGAAGAAGTTGGGGTGCACTTAGTAATGGATTATAGATAGTGGGAACCCTAGAAAAATTCCCACATACTCAGGACTGTATATTTGGGCTGCACTGTGTCTGGTGTGGAATCCTGAGGGGTCCTGTCAGTGCTCACCTTCCTCCGGGACTGGAAATTTATAAAGCCAGACTCCCTCCACTCCATCTGTCATGCTGTCGGGTTCACATTGCAACTCAACTGTATGCCTAAAAGCCCTGTAATTGCAAAAAACAAAAAACAAACAAAAAAACCACATATTTCCCCTTGAGTCTGATAACTTGGATTTGGTGAGTTTTTCTCTGTTTTAGTCTCTGTTACGCCTCAGCCTTCATGCTCCCAGCTGTTCCTTCCCCCACAGCCACTTTAGGAGGTGGTCTGATCAGGCATTGCAAGACTGTGGCAGAGGGACCAGTTACACAGGCATCTAACTTCAGTGAAAGGAGAGGACTTTAGCTCTTCAGTTTGTTACTATGGCAGAAATCCAGACACCTGGACAGAATGAGGCCCCCGACAACTATGCTTCGAGTCAGGTTGCTCACAACTGCCAGGGATGCTGATCCTCCCTTGTGGGTTCTCTGTCTTAGCAAAAGGTAAGAGGATCACACAGCATGCACATAAGTTTTCTTGGGCAGGCCTGGGAAGGGAGGTCCTAGCCACCATGGAGCCTGTCCCAATATTGCTTCCATTAAGAAAGCCCTGACCACATCAGCACAGCTGTCAGGATGCTCTCAGCCACTGTGGCTCCCTTTAACCAGGGGAAGCAGCTTTGGGATGAAGGATAACATCTGCAACAGCCACAGGATTAGCAGCAGAGCACCTCACAAGGGGCAAAGGTTTGGCTGGATTACACAGTGCAATTATGCATACTTGCAGTTTTACAGAGATCAAAACAAATCCCTCTGTTATTGACCTAGTATTTAGGGGCTTAACAGACTTTAATGAAGCTTCCCATTGCCTGTGCCAGATGGTTCTTCTATCAAACCCCAGGCTGATATATTCCTTGTTTATTATCCTCATATTGGTATTCCTCGGTAGTACTGATGGACACATACTTTTCCAGATTTTATTTAAGTTGAGCTATTCAAATAACTGGATATAGTGTCTCGTGACTTTGGTATATTTGAACAAAAGCCCAAAGACTCCATCTGTGAGTTTACTCTTCTTACTTTGAATATTCTTTTCCATTCTTCTGAGTTTCTGAGACCTGCATTCCAGAAAGGACTTGAGGCAACTTAAATATGAAGGAGAGTATGGCGGTATAAGAATTGCATTTGTCAAATATTCAGTGCATCCATAGTGTGTGAGAGGTTATGAAAAACATTGTGGGAGATTTGAACAATGAACTAGAGCTCTTTATTCCACTGGAAGCTCATGATATAATGTACCATCTCAAGGGGAAATATGCCTCAGAATAATAAGAATGTTGAAAATCATCTCAGACATTTGTAGAACATTCACTGTACCCCAGACAATCTACTAAATGTCACAAAGTAGTGAGTGCTCTAAAAACAATCTGATAAGGGATATAATTTAGGTTTACAGATGAGGAAACTGAGGATTATAAAGAGGCTGCTTGTTAGCAAATACAAGAGGCAGGATTTGGATCCAGGCAGTGTGCCTGGATTCCTAACCATGGTGCTACACTCACTCCCGACAAATGGATATGTGGATGGAGAAGCTGGAGAATAAGAGAAACAATAATTAAAAGAGGCTGGGATCAGTGGCTTAACCTGTAACCCCAGCGCTTTAGGAGGCCGAGGTGAGTGGATTCAAGACCCGCCTGGGCAACTTGGCGAGACCTCATCTCTACAATAAATAAAAAAAAAATTAGCCAGGCGTGGTAGCGCGTGCCTGTAGTTCTAGCTACTTGGAAGGCTGAGGCGGAAGGATCGTCAGAACCCAGCCGGTCGAGGCTGCAGTGGCTGGGAGCGGCCACTGCACTCTAGTCTGAGCGACAGAGTGAGACTCCAACTCTAATAATAATAATAATAATAATAATAATAATACCTCAGGGGAGTAGAGGAACACTTTTTAGTGGAACAATCAAAGCAGTCTCCAAGAAAGAAAACAATTTGACTTCATACTTGGAGGATGAGCAAGATTTCAAAAGGTGGATATGGGGAATGGTAATCTAGGTACAGTGCAAGGTGCACATGAACACACAGAAACAACTGCAGGGGTCTGTGATAAACACTGAATTCTTAGGTGTGGTGGGGCAAGGAAGGTGAGGCTGGAAAGGGATGTTGAGAAAAGGTTTCAGAGGCATTTAAGTGTTGGCTGGCAAGCTAGGAGCCTCCTGAATGCCCCAGGGATTGTTGAAGTTTGGAGAACCCTGATCTAAATGGTGCTGAGGGGAGCCCAACTTGTCAGTACGTGTAAGCTCTCCAAGCTAGGACCACCAATTAGGAGGCAGTAATGAGGTCCCCGCCAATGAGTACAGAACACGGAGAAGAGGCTTAGAGAGCAGGAAGGAGTAACAATAGACCTGACCTGTGGACTGACTGGAGAGGTAGGATTCTAAGGTAATTGCAATCTGGGATACCATACATTAAGAGAAGGAGGAGATGTGATGGGAAGAAGATGATGAGTCAGGTCAGAGATTTTTGCTGCCGCTGGACATGCAAGGATGCATGAGTCCTAGAAGTGCTGACAAGGAATTCATTCCAGGGAGGAGATGTCTGAAGCCAGGAGTGGGATTGGATGTCCAGTGAAACTTTTGTCCTGTAGTCAACATCTACAGTCTCTTGTTCACAATTCTGAAGTGCAAAGACTTCTTGAAAGGAGCCCATGTAGGGGAGGAGACCCCTCCAAAGGAACTATCTTTTGGAGGGTGGGACCCTTGTTGTACAGGTTTACCCTACTAGGTAAGTGTTCAGGAAATTCATTGACATCAGCATACCAGCTAGCATTGTTGTGAGAATCTGTGTTCAGCTTAAGTTAATTTTTTTTTTTGAGATTCTTTCAACACATTTGCCCATTTCATGATGAGTGACTTACAAACACACCTGCCCACACCACACTGAATGTTCAGCAGTTTTTGACCAAAAACAGAGCAACCCCTAGGTCCCACCCTCACTATTCACCAAATCTCACTTCCAGCAACTTTTTTTGTTTGTTTGTTTCCCCGAATGAAAAAGTAGAAATATTTTGCTGGTGTGGAAGAGGAAAAACAAAAAAGCAGCAGAAGCACTAAAAAACATCAAAACTGATGAGTTCAGTTTCCACTATTTTGAGCACTGGAAAAAGTGTTTCAGTAGGTGTATTGCAATAAACGGAGAGTACTTTGAAGGTGACTGAATTTAAGCATGTAAGATAAATGCATAATTTTTTATAAATAAACTCCGAGTTTTTTGGGTCCCCCTTCATATGTATGTATGTATCTACTTGCTGGTTCATAGTGTCAGACAAACTCATTTGGCCAAAAACCTGACATGAGGTTTCTTATCATCTCTACATATCCCACTTAGAGTAAAAAAAATCATACACTTTGGTGCACAGACATTTCTGCAGGCTGTCCCAGACCCCACCAAGGAAGTTACATCAAATAGTCTTAATATATATATATAATTTATATTATGCCAGTATCCATTTGGAATGGGATCCAACAAACATCAGACTCAGTCTATATATATATATGTATATATAATATGTATACATAATATATGTAATATAAATACATGATATATGTATTATGTATACCAAATATATATATATTTATGACCTGTTACATTTCTAAAATTCCCCAAATTCTGAATTTCAAAGCACATCTGGCAGCAAGAATTTTAGGTCAGGGTTATTAGAGCTGCACTTACCTTCTGAAAACAGCAAGCTGAGCAATAATCCTAATAGCTAATGGTTACTGGGGGCTTGCCCTATGCTCAGCATACTTCTAAGTGCTTTATTTTAATTTTTACAACAATCATATAAATTGAGAACTACAATTACCTTTATTTCACAGATAAAGGATCTGAGGCCAGGCGGATTGGTGGTAGGAGGTAGGGCTACTACTTGTCCAAGGCAGCTGACTGGAGGCCATGCTCTTTACTACTCAGGCACATTGCCTGCAAATTAGCCTGTAAAACTGTTTAGAAATGAATTGAGTTCTTCAGGGTATATTCCCAGTAGGGGGATTGCAGGGTCATATGGGAGATTGAT